>JAYJMJ010282792.1:0-11517 GCA_036873875.1 Laminaria ephemera
GTCTGGTGTCCCGCCGACTGGCCGACTTAAATGAGGAGAGCGAAGCGAGCCAAGTTTGCCCCCCCCCCCATCCAGGGAGCCCCGCTCAAAAATACGAAAAATCAGTCCCGCAGTGAACAATCCTTCCTAGAAGTATGAAAACCCAGCACTGGTGTGTCGAATGGTCGGCACCTCGGGGAAACGACTACCTGGTAACTGTTAGTCCGACTAATAACTAGTTGGTGAAATTAGTCGTGGCTACTCACAGCTCTAATTATTCGAACAATACCGAGCTGAGCCTGACTTAAGGCAAAGCATATGCAACGGCTACATATACTGTAGTGCTGATAATAGCGGACGCACGATGCTAAACGATTGACCGTTGTATTGTGCGTATAATTTTGTTGGTGATAACAGCGAACGCAGGATGCTAAACGATTGACCGTTGTGTTAGATTATTATACGTATGTTGTATATCCCACCATGGTTGTGAAGACGTGGCTGGTGGAACCGCTGGTGATGCAACTGTACGATATCTGCATCCCGGGAGACGTGGTGTTCTTCATTTGGTCGTGGAGGTAAACGTACACCCATTCTCTGCGGGGGCGGGGGCAAAGAAGACGAAGAAGGCGGCAGTGCGCGTTCGATTGGAACTCCTTCACAAGTCGGACAGATCACAGACCCCCGCTTGATGATGTAGATCTTTCAGAGAAGATCTGTATGATCCAGCTCATGTTACCAGGTGGGAGCTGTACGATCTGCATGATCTAACAAACGTGTCCAGGATTGGATCTGTACTCTATATACAGATCCTGCACAACATCTCATAACGCCAGAAGACACATTCTACGGTAGAGGTGCACCAATTTTGTTTTTTCGGGCTCCTCACTTGAGGAGCTCTAAACCTCACCCAAAAACTTATTTTGAGAAGAATGAAAGTGCACCCCGACGAACAAACCTATGGCCTACGTATACAAAAAAAAAAAATCATATTAATAGTGCAAAACAAGAACGACATTTCGACGATTTTGGGTTAAGGAGCCCCGTCATTTAGAAACAAAACAGCCGAACAATGCGACTAGAGGTAGCACGCGTCAGAAACAGGATCTACTGTATTTATGATCTAGATCTCGGATCTGTCCGAGGTCTGAAATGAAACCCTTACGACAATTTTCGACAGCCAGGATAAGCAAGGCGTGCCGCTTGGGCAGGGGTGAGCCTAACGTTTCGGATGCTCTTCACTTGAGGAGCTCTGCACCCCACCCACAAACAGAGGTGCCTGCTACGGTGGAGGTGCCCCATTTTGTTTTCCGAGGCTCCTCACTTGAGGAGCTCTATACCTCTCACAAAAACTGATTTTGGGGGGAAAACAAGTGCCACCCGCCACCCGATGGACAATCCCATGGCCTAGGTGTACACAACGAAAACTATTGCAAAAAAAAAACAAAAATCCGACGATTTTGGTGAAGGAGCCCCGTTATTCAGAAAACGTATTAGCCAAAAAGTGCTGCCTCTATTGTGGCACGCGTCCAGACTTTCGAAAAAAAATGAAGTGCAACCCATGGCCTAGGCAAATAACGACGGAAACAAATTGTGAAACCGAAATGGCATTCCAATAAATACGATATTGAGCAGTTCCTCAGTTGACGAGCCTCGTCAGTCATATCGTTTTCTTGCCAAGACGTGCCACCCCCATCTGAGTACGTGTCTATGGTGTGGCTTCGGGAGAGCAGCTCGCCCAGGTGAGGGATACGGCACGGAATAGTTTTCCGGTCGTCTGCGATTATTTCCGGGGCGTTGTCCCTCTCTCGGTCAGGACGAGTTCGGCGATCGTTGGGTGAGACAACTGTTCAGCGAAACATTCGGTCGTCTATGATGCATCAGCCGCCGCTGCTACGCCTGTACGGACGGTTATGTATATCGACATACTCACGACTCGTTCAATGAAACGTTGAGCGAAACATTCGTTCGTGTATACATCGCATGCACCGACGCAATGCCTGTCTCTGTGTCCGACACACTAACGAGTCGTTGAGCGAAACATTCGTTCGTGCATATCCATCATGCACCGCCACTCCCCATGCCTGCACGTACTGTATGTGTATCGATCTACTCACGACTCCTTCAGCGAAAAGTCAGCGAAACATTCGTTCGTGTATACATCATGCATGCACCGCCACTGTGTCTGCATGTTTGTACATATGTGCATCAACGTATTCACTACTCGTTCAGTCAAACATTGAGCGAAGTATTCGTTCATGTATACATCATGCATCGCTCTTTTCTCTTGCTTCTTCTCACTCCGCTAGCTATTTCGCCCCTCACTCTGCCTCGACTGTGTGTGCATTGGCACCGCAACTATATGTGCCTGTATGTGTTACTTGTGTATGGACACACTCATGACTCGTCCAACCAAACCTTCTGCGAAACGTGCCGTGAAACATCCGTTCGTGTATACATCATACACCGCCACTCACTATTCACTTGCTTATTGTGTGTTTTTATTGACATGCTTACGACTGATTTAGCGCAACATTCATTAGCACGCCGCCACTATGAGTACTGTGTATGCTTCGACTTACCCACAGCTCGTTCAGCTAAGCACTCGTTCGTGTATAGACCGTGCATGTACCGCCACGATCCTACGTACGTGTTGTAGGTGTAACGACATACTCACGACTTGTTCAGCGAAACGTTCGGCTAAACATTCGCTAGTGTATACATCATGCACCGCCGCTACCGTATGCCTGTACGTGTTGTATGTGTATCGACATACTCACAACTCAAAAAGCGAAAAAATCGTTCGTGCAACATCACGCATCGCCACTCACTACTCCTGTACGTACGGTAGGTACATCGACAGTACAAACAGCGAAACATTCAGCGAAACATTCACCCAAACATTCACCGAAATATCCGTTCGTACATGCATACCTCATGCACCGACACTCTCATTCTACATACCGTCTGTGTATCGACATACTCACGAGTCATTCGGCGACGTGCTATACATGTTCGCGTTTTAATCATGCATGCCCCGTCACTATGCCTTCATGTAGTACATGTGCATCAACACACCTCCGTATCGTTCAGCGAAACATTCGTTCGGGCTATATCGTCCATTGCTCGCTTCTACTGCTGCTTCTCACTCCACTAGCTCGTTCGCCGCTCACTAGACGTGTACGTACCGTATGTGTATCGACATACTCAACACTCAAAAATCGAAGCAGTCGTTCGTGTATATATCATGCATGCACCGCCATTATGCCTGTATGTGTTGTATGTGTATCGACATACTCACGATTCCTTCAGCGAAACCTTCAGCGAAACATCCATTCGTGTACACATCCTGCATGCACCACCACTTGCATATGCCTGTACGTACTCTATGTGCATCGAAACATAATACCAGGTATCCAGGTGTATACGCACTTTTGAATATAGACTATATACCAACATGTGCTTCCTATATTTCTATCCGGTTGGAGCTAAAGTATTAAATTCTTATTGTGCGAAGTATACTCACTTATGAGAATCCCACTCCTCTCCATCGGGAACGCACGTAGTCGAAGCGTTGGCTTGCCCACCGGGGTACCAGTACATCTGCTCCACATCATGCACAAGCAACAATAGGTCACGGGGGAAATGGCGGAGTTAGACCGAGGAACATACACAAATCCTTTCTTTGTGTGAGGTACGAGATATCCGCACTAATATCCCGCCCGCCATGTGTAAATAGCAGCGCATTGGAATCGCTGACGCGCAGCACAATTCCAGCAAGGGGCAGCTGCAAAACAGATCAAGGCTACGTGAGGTGGAATACCCCCGTTTTCACTACCGCGCGAGTGGCGTTATGTCATAACGTCACTCAAAAACGGACGGAATACTATACAGTCGTGGTCCCTAAATAGTGCGACGCCTTGCCAGACAACGATACCCGCACTAAAGTGGGACCCCGCACTATCCCAGGATGGTGCAGTACAGTAGGACTCCATGCGATGAGAATGTCGTAGCAAGCGATTCTCACGGTACTAAACTGGAGCACCGCACTAAAGGGTGCCGCACTAACGAGAGACCACGACCGTACCCGGTACGAAGTGCTATTATTTTGCTGATGCCGCATAACAAACAGTTCTATATATGCCGGTGCATATCGCGAATCCGAAAAACACAATAGCTTTAAGACCGCAAACAAATCGGGCAGCTACTCACGCGAGTTGTCCATAGCCTTGGCCACCACTGTTACGGAGGACCATAGAAAATCAGAACCCACGATTCACACAAAAACCTATATGTTTCTGTGAGGTATTGACGCGTGCCACGATAGAGGTAGCACTTTTTCGTTTTTTTTGTTTCTGAATGACGGGGCTCCTTAACCCAAAACCGTCGAAATCTCATTCTTGCTTTGCAAAAATATGATTTTTTTTGTGTACCTAGGACATAACTTTGTTCGTCGGGTTGCACTTCGATTCTTCTCAAGATCAGTTTTGGGGTGAGGTTTAGAGCTCCTCAAGTGAGGGTCCCGAGAAAAAAAATGGTGCACCTCTATCGTAGCATGTGTCGATTCACACAAAAACCTATATGTTTCTGTGCTACGATAGAGGTAGCACTTTTGGACAGTTTTGTTTCTGAATGAAGGGGCTCCTTAACCCAAAATTCGTCGGAATTCCAGTATTAGAAAACAAAAATAAACGGTGTCTACCTAGGCCATGGGATTTTGCATCGAGTACGAGCTCTTTTAGTTTTCCCCAAATCAGTTTTTGGGAGAGATATAGAGCTCCTCAAGTGAGGAGCCTCAGAAACAAAAGGGTGCACCTCTACGGTGGCAGGCGTTTTTTACTAACCATTTTAGGTCCTGACTACTACAGTAGGTTCCCCCCTAACAGGGCTGTGTCTTGGTTGACCATAGGTCGCCAACTCGTAAATAGTTGGCGATGTATTGCAGTTAGTTGCGTGCGGTAATTCGCGGCGGTGTGCGTCTCTACGTGTAATGCTTGTTAACAGCGAAGAAGTCAGCTAGTTGGCTTTTACTCTGCCACCCAAGGAATAGCTGGCCGTGACGTACAGCCAGCCCATATCCCTCCTGCAAAACGCAGCAATGCATGTTCGTGTCGATGTAAACGTCGTCAGAAATCCACCGTCACTATTACGGGGGGCCATAGTAATCAGGACCAAAATTTTGGTTAGTAAAAATAGTGGCATACATAGGTTTTTGTCTGTATCGCAGGTCCTCATTACTATGGTCCTCCGTAACAGGCGCCGCCTCCCCATCGACGCATCTTACGGTAGAGGTGCATCCTTTTCTTTTTCTGAGGCTCCTCACTTGAGGAGCTCTGTACCTCTCCCAAAAAAAATGATTTGGGGAAAAATAAAAGTGCTACCCGATGAACAATCAATCTCATGGCCTACTGTAGGTATGCAACGAAAATTATTGCAAAAGAAAAGAAACGAAATTCCGACGATTTTGGGTTAAGGAGCCCCGTCGTTCAGAAAACGTTTCTGCCAAAACGTGCTACCGCTATCGTAGCACGCGTCCATCATGGCTATAGAGGGGTGGTCTCCCTATAGTGCCGGTATGTGCCGGCCAACAATACCGGTATTATACCGGACACCGGCACTATTGGGTATAATATGGTACCGATACTGGTACTAGTATACGACGTAGCGGGTTCCAGTCGTGCCAAGCGATTTCACCAGCACTATACCGGCAATAGACATTATTCGACCGGGACTGTTGGGAAACCCCCACTGTTCTCTTTCAGGGAACCTTCTTGTTCTCTTTCCTCGGACATCTCACGTCGAAAAGTGTGAAACTCACATCCAAAAGGAAGAAGTCCAGGTAAACGTCGGGGTCTCGCTGTTCCCCTCGAAACTCAGTCACCTCCGAAGTATTGAACACTACACACCAGCCAAGCTGTCAACAGGAGGAACGCGGAGCGTGCGGTGTATACATTATCAGAGGGGCTGAGGGGCAACAGTGCACATTATTTGATATTTCCATGGCATTGCCACGGCTCCACCATGGGCCTTCACGGCAGTGCCATAGTTGTCACGGCACTGCCATCATACATGCATGCCATTGCCACGGAAGCTGCCATGGCACGCCACAAGGACACAATGCCATGGGCTCAAGGTTAGCGACGTATGCTAACGCATGGGACCCCCTAGTTTTCATGAGGATCCTGCATTCAACGAGTAATATGCCTCACCCCACAACCGGGTTTCAGACAAGATTAAAGTGCAACCCGGTGAGCAATGGCCTTAAAAATATCATATTGTAAAATATAGACTGTGTTCAACCGATATTGACGCATGCTACTAATAGTACGGTAGAGGTGCAACTTTTTTTTTTCTGAGGCTCCTCACTTGAGGAGCTCTATACCTCTCCCAAAAACTGATTTGGGGGAAAAATAAAAAAGTGCTACCCGATGATGGACAATCTCATGAACTGGGTAAACAACGAAAATGAATGCAAGAAAAGAAATGAAATTCGGACGGTTCGGGGTTAAGGAGCCCCGTCGTTCAGAAACCGTTTTAGCCAAAACGTGATACCTCTATCGTAGCACGCGTTGATTGCGATACTCCCTGGTACTCCCTCCGTTGAGAGGCCCGGTTTGTCGGCAGTATATTGGCCGAAAAGTGCTACCCCTAGCACAGCATACATCTATGCTTAGGGTAAGGGTTAGGGTTAGGGTTAGGGTTAGGGTTAGTGCCGTGGCCCGGCAAAGGGCAGTCCCACATGGCAGTCCCACATGGCAGTGCCACATGGCAGTGCCATGGGGACCTCCCTTGGCAATGTTTTTGAGACATTGTTTTAGGCGTTGCCATGAAAGTTTTCATGGCATGCCATGGCCGTCGGTGCCATGAAAAACATGGAGATGCCTTGACAGTCCATGGCCCTTAGCAACATCGCCCTTTTTTTCGTCCAGCTCACATCTTCTGTAAATGTGGCGACTCCGGGGATATCCTTTCTCCGCTTATCTCTCGGGAGGGTCGTGTTCGGGTAGAAAACCGCAGTCGGCGGCCGCCCTTCCATTAATGTCGACGAGGTCGCGCAATCCTTCTGCAGATCCGCTCCGTCGCAGCCGCTATTCTCGAACAGACACACCCAAACGTCTGGATAGTCGTATACCGTGTTCTGCGCCGCACGCACGCACATATACAAGGTACAAACAAGGCACAATGGAGCGTTGTTAGATTTACAGTAGACCGAAACCACTGCGTCATATAGCAGTTAGTGCTGAAACCTAATACATAAGACACATGCGACTATAGATGTGCACCATTATTTTTCTCGGGCTCCTCACTTGAGGAGCTCTAAACCTCACCCAAAAACCGGATATTGACTAAACTGAAAGTGCAACCCGATGAACGGTCCCATGGCCTAGGTATAGCAAAACAATCGCATCGCAAAACAAGAATGACATTCCGACGATTTTGGGTTAAGGAGCCCCGTCATTCAGAAAAAACAAAAGCCGAAAAGTGCTACCTCTATCGTAGCACGCGTCATAAGCAACCTCTAGCAGGCATGCTCTGACCGCACATAGATGAATAAAAAGGGGCGTTATAAAATGGGCGTTGCACATCGTATTACACGCACGGGGTGGAGTCGTCGCGGTATCACGCGGGAAAAGAGAACGAAACGCGAACTCATGGTGCTCTACAACGCGCGTCGACGAGGCGCAAGGGGCATGCATCGGACGCGCACATGGACGCGGCACATGGGTCATTGACCGCCCTCATACAGGGAACAAGCAGGGGCGTTGGAGGAAGGGTGTCGCCTGTTATTTCACATGCTGGGATCATCGCGGAAACATGGGTATCGAGAGCACCACGCGCAAGCTCAACGATTGGCAATGGACGTTCATTGGCCGCATGTAAACGAGGAGGAAGGGGCGTTGGAGGAAGGGCGTCGCATACTACGCTAGAGGTAGCACTTTTTGGTTTTTTTTTTTTTCTGGATGACGGGGCTCCTTAACCCAAAATTGTAAGGACGTCATTCTTGTTTTGCAGTAAGATTTGTTTTTTTTACCTAGGCCATGGGTCATCGGGTTGCATATTCATTTTTCTCAAAATCGATTTTTTTGGGGTCGGGTATAGAGCTCCCCAAGTGAAGAGCCTCAGAAAACAATTGACAAACCTCTACGGTACTACCGTAGCATGTGTCCAAAGTCTACTGTATGGACGGAGTCATCGCGGCGCCACGGGGCAAGAGGTAACTAAGCCGCAACCCCATGGTGCTAGACACCGCACATAAACGAGGCACGAGGGGCATTGGCCGCACTTGGACAAGGAACAAGGAGGGACGTATGAGGAACGGCGTCCGGTTTAATGTTGCACGGGCAGAGTCATCGAGGTATCACGGGAAACGAGAGCAGCCAAGCACAAGCTCGACGATTGGCAGAAGGGGCATGCACTAGCCGCACATAGACAATGAGCACGGAGGGGCGTTGGAGTATGGGCGTCGAATGTTACATTGCACGGATGGAGTCATCGAGGTATCGCGGGGAATGGGAGCATCGAGCGCAAGCTCAACGGTTGATTGGCGTTGAGGTTTTCTTTATGTCCGCACATCCATCATGTCCTATATACCAGTGGTATGTCGTTATGATATGTTGTGCAGAATCTGTGTAACACGGATCCAAATCAGGAAAAATATGGTGGATCACTCAGATCATCCGGCTCTCACCCGGCAACATGATACGTAGGTCATGCAGATCATATAGACCAAGGACCTGTCTGCCCTGAAAGGCATAGATCATGAATAGGGATATGATTTGTCCGATCTGTGAATTTGTCCCTTCTGGCCCAACGCTCTAACCCTTCAGAACCGCAACCACGTTTTGGGGACAAACTACTCGGAATTAGTATAGGTCCCCTTTTTCAGACTGCAGTGGTAAAGCCCGACAATGGTACGTTGCGTGCACGGGCCAAGACACGGCCGGAGGGTAGGGACAGGGCCACCAGAGTGAAGGATGCTGTTTGATACTACAGGTTATGTAAAGAGAGGTAGAGACGTCTCCAAGTGAGTGCACGCTAGGGGGTAAAAGGGATCGAGTGAGAGTGATGGGTATTCGGCGCATTGTTAATGTCGGATTTTGCGTAAGTAAACGTACCGATGAAAAGGGACGCGAGTATTCGTTCCATACGAAGTATTGGAGTTCATTATGCACTGCACATCGTCTCTCTCGAGCATGGAAATCAATTGATGTCTTGAATTAGTATAATGCAGGCGCGTGCTACTAGTAGTACGATAGAGATAGCACTTTTTGGCTTCTTTTGTTTTTGTTTCTGAATGACGGGGCTCCTTAACCCAAAATCGTCGGAATTTCGGTCTTTTTTTTTGGAATATGTTTCGTTCTATACCTAGGCCATGGGATTGTTGATCGTATAGTCCTTAATTTTTCCGCCAAATCGGTTTTTGGGAGAGGTATAGAGCTCCTCAAGTGAAGAGCCTCAGAAAAAAAACGATGCACCGATACCGTAGCATGCGTCTAAGTTGATTGAACTTCACCACCTATGAAGCCCCTATTCTAGGAGAGGATCTCAATTGACGTGGCAGCGTTTTCCCGCTGCCAGGGGAACTTTTCTTACATGCGATGTGGGGTAAGGAGAGAGCCTTCCTTCGCGTTATCGGTGAAGGACGAGAGAGTGTCAAATTGCGCGCAAGGCGATCTCTGACATCGGCACATCGGTTTCGTTATGCACCGAATATGCCGGGGCGATCGGAATATCTTCGGAAGGATTATACCGTCCGTGGAGTCTTCATGTGTGACGATCATTCTACGTGCCTTTCCCGAAACCTGCTCTCCACCCCCCCCCCCCCTTATATACTGGTCGCCCTTGAACATGGAAATTACCAAGGTTGCGTTCTGTAGGGTAAGTACAGAAGCGTACCCGGGGTATTTACCCGGGTACTACCCGTACCCGACCCTTCTGTGAGTTCTGTACGACTTCCACACCCGTACCCGGAACTTCTGTGACATCTGTAAAAGCTCATACCCGTACCCGGGGTACGGGTACAACATCTTATACCCATACCCGAAACTTCTATGGATCTTGTAAGAAGTTACCCGAAACTTCTGTGAGTTCCGTAAGAAGTTCATACCCGTGCCCGAAACTTCTGTGGGTTCTGTACGCCCGTGGCACAACACCTGGGGTACGGGTATACCTTTGTAGAAATACCCGGGGTACAACGACAGGTACGGGTTTTACCCGGGAGGGGGGTGTCGGGTATGTTATACTTTCTACATTCTGACGTCACGTCACGTCACGTCACGTCACACAAAGACGCGTGCTACGATAGAGGTAGCACTTTTTGTTTGAGTAATGTTTCTGATATGAATATGACGGGGCTCCTTAACCCAAAATCGTCGGAATGTCATTCTCGTTTTGCAATATGTGAATACTTTTTCACACCTAAGCCATGGATTTGGTCATCGGGTTTCACTTTTATAGTTTACTCGAAACGATTTTTTGGGTGAAGTATAGAGGTCCTCCAGTGAGGAAGGAGCCTCAGAAAAAAAAGGGTGCACCATATACCGTAGCGTGTGTCCAAAACACAATCATAAAAACAAACAAACACCCCTGTTGTCTCGCACAGAACCACACACTACACACACACATGGAAACACAACGGTACCCTCCGTGGAAAGTGCACGCGGGCGATGCAGACCCTCAGAATGGATCACCGCCAGACGCATCTACAGACCCTCATAATGAATCGCCGTCAAACGCACCGCCAGACCCGAGTGACAGCACACCGCCAGACCCGAGTGGCGGCAGTTCACCTCCGCCAGAAGAAACGAGCGAGGCAGAGGTAGAGGTGGTCAACGGCGAAAAAAGCGTGCCCACAAGCAAGCCGGCGATTGTCTACGACTCGAAAGGGAGGGTGGTTGACCTGCCGGAAGACACCATCAAAGCCGTCGATAGCTTCGTGGTGCCGAACGGCTAACGGAGAGAAGGTGCCCGCGAACGATCGTTCACCTACACACTAGGAGTCTACGTCGTCCCGCTAGACAAGAACGACGAGCGACACAAGTACTTCTGCTTAGCCAACGGCACATGCCACAAAAACAAGGTGATCACTTGTAAGCTTTCTTTACGACTTCCATACCCGTACCCGGAACTTCTGTGCGCTCTGTAATAGAGTATGTGAGCTCTGTACGCCGACGGAGAAATACCCTGGGTACGGGTATATACCCTTGTACCCCGGTGTGGGTAGGGTATACCCTTGTACCCTGGTGCGGGTACGGGTAAGGGCATCACAACATGCTGTACCATACCCGTAACTTATGTGGGATATGCAAGAAGAAAAGTACCATACCCGAAACTTTTGTGGGTTCTGCAAGAAAAAAATACCATACCCGAAACTTCTGTGAGTTCTGTAAGATGTCCATACCCATACCCAATTTGCGTTCAGTAAGAAGTTCATACCCGCACCCGAAACTTCTGTGAGTTATGTAAGGGCCGTTCCTAACGAACGCAAAAAATCACGATTCTAGACAAAAAATCACGATTCCTGACATTTTGAAATTC
>JAYJMJ010282801.1:0-11517 GCA_036873875.1 Laminaria ephemera
TCGAATTTTGCTAACTCACGCTCTCGCGCTTTCCGCAAGTCAATTTTTAGCACAAGAAAAAGTCCCTACGAGTACGATTATTCACTCGTGGGGGCTCGAACCCGCGACATTGACCTTAGTGGTTACGCGTTTAACCCACTAGACCATCGGGGACGCCGTTACTATAATACTCCTACTAATTATTAATACTTGCTGCAACTCGTACTGTTTTAATAGTATACCTATGCTATTTACACTACTACAGAAACAGTACCACTACTACTTATGTATTTTTACTGTGATAGTAATACTTGGTTTATTACTGAGTGTTGAGCTGTGGGTATCGCCCGGCCGGGGCTGGCATCATCAGACGATACCAGGTAGTATTACAGGACAGGACACCTAGTTAGAAACAGACATAATACCTCGAATACCGACCCTGCAGGTATGACGTGCCCTTTAATGCTGTATGAATGTGTTACGCAACAGTTTGAAGGTGTATCCAGTAGTAGGTATCCAGGTGTTGGGTGCAGCATCACTGAAAATTTTACATTAAATAACCTCTGAATGATACCTTCTCAGCTGTGAGATCGAGATTTTCGTCGAAGCTCATATTTTGCGTGCTGCTTCCCCCAAGCCTTTACTTACCTGCCAAGCGGTTTCCGATGAAAACGACAATTAACTGCTTTATACCCAAGGTACAGTTGTTTTTCGTTTTTCTCGTATGTTACACACGGCGTACCATAACATAGAATAAGTGTGTGTTTTCAGGGTTTTGGTTTCTGTTTACTGCATGATACTCACGCAAACGCAAGAAAACAAAAGATATCACACCCCCCCAATAACAACAGCAATTCGATATTTTTCGACGATCAGCAGTTTATCACCGGGGGTACGTGGATTATCACACCCTTCGAGGAGTACGCGTGGAAAACAGTACAAACGTAAAAGTTTATCGAACCCCAGCGTTACCACACCGGGCGACTATCTTTCAACCACACACAGCACGCTGTGGTGGGTGTAGTGTGTTGCTCGATGCAGCACCTACATATATATATAGTTTTTTTTTTCAATCTCACTTTTACTTTCCAGCTTCTGGACAAGCCGTGATCACAGGTAGGTGTTGTCCCTTCTCCCCCCCGGTACGAGCCTTCATTTTTGTCGCGCAGAGGGTTCAGCATTCCCAACGCCCGTCGATTTTCATCGAGTTTTGCTAACTCACGCTCCCGCGCTTTCCGCAAGTCAATTTTTAGCAGAAGAAATAGTCCCTACGAGTACGAGTAGCGCTCGGGGGAGCTCGAACCAGCGAAATCGATCTTCTTAGTGGTTGCAAAGTTAACCCACTAGGCCATCGGGGACGCCAATAATATAATACCACCGCTCGGTGTGGAGACCAGCCCGGAGGCACGTTGCGTCCCATCACACCAGCTGTGAACCGAACGATTCTGCGGGCCCGATGACACCTGCTGCTGCCGCGCCTTGAGCGGCGGTCATATCCTCCCCCCCCTCTGAAACGATCCGCAAATTACGCCTGCCTGCTGCCTACTACCCGTGCTCATGCTACAATGATACCACTCACTATGTGTTGTATATACTGTACTACGACTACTACATACTACACTACACTAACTACTAGTAGTATTTGTAGTTTTTGGACTACCGTTTGTGCCGCAGCTCCCCTGTGTAAAGGACTAATAAAACGCCTCCACCCGACAGCAGGGACGGATTCATTCGTTAACAACTATTAACAGCTGCGCCCAGAGGTCTGACAACAGCAAACAATGGGCCAGCTACTGTACAGGGATCGAGGTCCCGTCATAGAACCCTCGTTACACACCCCCCCCGTCTTTCTTATTTTTTAATCTCACTTTTACCTTCCAGCTTCTGGACAAAAGCCGTGGTCACAGTTGTCGTCCCTTCTCCCCCCCGGTACGTGTCTTTATTTTTATCGCGCAGAGGGTTTAGCATTCCCAACGCTCGTCGATTTTCATCGAAGTTTGCTAACTCACGCCCTCGCGCTTTCCGCAAGTCAAATTTTTGGACAAGAAAAAGTCCCTACGAACGAGTACGAGTATGCACTCGGGGGGGCTCGAACCGGCGAAATCGACCTTAGTGGTTACGAAGTTAACCCACTAGGCCATCGGGGACATCCCCCTGTCTTGTTATCACGCCTCCTTCAATATGGCCACGGGGTCTGTGTACACTCTTTACCGATAATTGCGTTGGGTTTATACGCCGTCTTTCTGTCACCCTCCTGATACCATACCTCCTCGCTATCGCCCCCACCTAGTTGCTAATGTATTTTGGTATCATAACATGAAATGTAGTCGGAAAGTATGCGCGTGCATACAGGCATAAACCATGCACCTATCTCGTCTTTGTTTTTCAAGGCTCTGAAAGCCGGCGATCTTCGGTGATCTAGAGGTAAATCTCGTATTAATGGAAACTGTCTACTACTGTAGGTAGCAGGTGGGGTCGAAATCGCGAGTTCGAGCCCACCCCCCGAGGGACTATATCCTGTCCAAAACATGACACACAGAAAGCGCCTACTGCTGTTGTGCCGTGTGTATACATTATTCGACGCCAAGTAAGTCAATGAGGGAAGAAAATGCTGAACTGAACCTTTCTCGCGACAAAAACGAAGACATGCATGCACCTTAGGGGGGGGGGAGGGGGTGCTGTCTATGTGATCCCGGATCTCAGCGACGAAAAAATGCAAATATATTAGTCTGGATGGCACGGGAAGAAAATATGGAACCCTTTTAGCGTGGGAAAAAAGGCATGCTGTATACATGCACCGTAGGGGGGGCGTGGGGGGGGGGGGGGGGGTGCTTGCTTCTATGTGACCAGGGATCTCAGTGACGAAACAGCAGGGAGCCGAGAGCTGGACAAAAGGTGCAAAGACGAAAATGAGGGCATGCGCTGCTCTTCTTGTAGGGGGTAGGGAGGGGGCTACTACTCTGACCCTAACCCTACTACCTAATGATATTATTCAGTGCGCTATGAGCCCGGATCTCAGTGAGTGATGAAAAGGGAGGGAGCTGGCAGCTGGAGAAAAGCGCAAAAATTATACCTGGTATATATATGGGATTGGAAGAAAATTAATGCGAAAATATGTAACCCTTCTCGCGATGAAAATGGAGGCATGCATGCATGCACATGGTAGGGGGTGGGGGGGGGCTGCAATCTGTTGTGTGACCCCGGATATATGTGCATAAAAGGGCGGGAGCTGGGAGCTGGAGAAAAAGCGCAAATATCATATAATCGATAGGATGGAAAGAAAATAGGTAGTAACCCTTATCGCGATTAAAATGAAGGCATGCACAAGCATCGTAGGGGGGAGGGGGGCTATCTATTATATGGGTCCGGATTTCAAAGACGAAAAGGGAGAGAGCTGGGAGCTGGAGAAAAAACGCAAAGATTACTTTCCGCTCTATGTAGATGGGACGGGTAGAAAACGCAGAACCCTCCTCGTGAAAATAATACATGCATGCATGCATGCACCGTAGGGGTGAAGGGGGGGGGGGGGGGCCTACGCGGCCTCGGATCTCATTGACAAACAAATTGAGAGCTGGAGAAAAGTGCAGCGGAAGGTAGATACTTGATGGGACAGGATGGGACGGATGGGATGACAAAATATTTACAAACAGAAAACAGAAAAAGTGCAAAGACGAGCATGTTTGGGTCTGTTCAACGGACATCTTTGGTGGGTGCCTGCTGCCCGGCCCCGTCGGTCGTGTAATCGGCGCGAATTGTAGTAGCAGTTGAAGTTGCTGTGGAGTACGATAGGTTAACCAATCAAAAAGGTGTGCTACGTCGTATGCAAAAGGCAAAATACGTGAAATACGAAGTACCTGTACAAGTTTTAGACTTTTAGACGAACTTATCGAAGCCCCACGTATGATATAAATTACCGATATTATCTCCTGCTTCCTGCTAGAATTAGCAGTCGTATTTTACAATAATCTCCTGCTGCCTACTGCCTTCTTACACACGTACCGGTTAGCTGCGTGTACAGCAGCAGTCGGGAGTATGGCCCGTTTACTCCGGGTAAAACTCAGTTTTCAGTTTTTGAGCACTCACTACTCCAGGGGGAGTCTATACTACAAGCAAATATCTGAGCAGAGACTTACTATTCAGAAGATAAGAGTTCAAAGCCCTAGACTGGGCCCTCGTACCCGTTAAAAAAACAGCCAAAAAGAAAGCCGATTTCTCGAGTTCGAGCCCCCCTCAAGGGACGTTGCCTAGTACAACAAATGGCTCGCTGAAAGCGCGTAGCGTGTATATGCATGCACAACTCGCCGCGAGTCGTCTAGGAAAGGAAACGCTGATGAATCATTCCAGCGACAAACACGAAGGCATGCACTACACCAGGAACGAACGTATTTATAGTAGGAGTGGGGAGGGGGGAGGGGGGGTCTCCGATTAATACGATATATTTATGTTACCCCGGATCTTACAGCCGAATTGCATAGCTGAGTTATAGATGACTTACAAGACAGTATAGGTACGAAAGAGGAGGGACCAGGAGGAAAAAATGCCAAGATAAAATAGACGAGATGGAAAAAATAAATGTCTGTCCGTCGGTCTGTAAGCTTAGCTCTGGGATGTAGAGCTCTATAGACCCAATGATAGAGATGGGAAACGTTAAATTTCGCTTCAAGATCCCGTTTACCGTATGCATGCTGTTTGGAGTTTAGCAAAACTACAGCACCAATTCATTCAATACTATACTGTGTATAGCTGCACACAGCGGCAAAACAAGCAACAGATCTTGCGGCATCTCCTTTTCTTATGAAGGAAATACCAGTAGGCCAGTCAGATGAAACTTGGCCGAAACTTTGGGCACGCTTCGGAACTACGCGAGAATTAAATGAAAGTTTGGTGTTTTCCAGATATAAAGTTTTGGTGTTTTTCGGAGTTTTTCAGAGTAATTCCGTGAAATTGGAGTGATTCCAACAGGTTTTACACCAACCGCAGCTGAATTTAGTCGTCAGAAGTTATCCCTCGGCTAGACCCAACCTTGACATTTTTCAGGATACCAACGACCAGAATTTGGGAGGCGTTGGGGGTTCTTGACCCCACCTCTCACCCTCTCAGGCCGACTTGCATGCATACATGAGCGGCCCCACCACACCCACCTGGTCACTACCTTCCTTTCCACCCCTCCGTCCATCTCTTCTTGCGTCGGCACGAGCTTCTTCGTCTGTTCTACTCTACATCTGACTGCGACCACTGCTACTACTGCTACTGCTGCTACTACTTCTACTAGTACTGCCGCTGCTGCTGCTACTACTACTACTACTACTACTTGTGCTACCACTACTACTGCTGCTGCTGCTGCTGCTGCTACTGTCCTACTGTGTACTACTGCTGTACTACTGTACTAAATGCCAGTCTCAATGAAAGTCATGGGTACGCTCGCGAGTGTCGCAGCGCTGATGATCGAGCACACAGCCGAAGGTCATGCCTTCCAGATGAAGCCCATCTCTCGGCAGTACTCGCGGACGAGAGAGTTCAATGACGGGTGAGCGATCGTTGTTCTTGGCTAAACTTGATCGAGTGGTTCTAGCTTTTAGCGTAGCGAAGAGCGAAAGAGTCTTGAGAGTGGGTGCTGCTCGGAGTATCATATATAAAAGGAAAGCGTTGTTCTTTCTTATTCATACGTAGTAGCTTGACTGAGTGAGCGTTAGCGTAGCAAGATGAAGAGTTTTTGTGTTTTGTGTTTGTTCTTGCTGGCATGTGCTTGTTCTTGCAAGCACAGCAACAGTAGTACCAGGAGCTATCGGACAGGCACGACTTTGGAGGGAGCGGCTATCGCTTGCCATTTTCGGCGAGTTGCACGCGCGGTTGAGTTGTTCCCAGATCCCAGAGGAAAAGATGCGCGTTGCAATGGATTCACTCACCACGCTAGTGTATACAGTTGAACCTCATGTAACTTCAGGGGGAGTGCGTGCGTGTTCTCTACCGTTCTTTCTGCGCATCGACATCCAAAACGTCTATTAATAGTGCCCGTGCCGATTCTATATCAAGCAGTACAGGGTATAACATGTACGAGCTCTGTGATCACAAACTACGTGACGGATATATACAAACGCAAATGAAGCAAGGAGATTTGGTCGTGCCATCCAAAGGTAGTGGTGGAACCTACGCGGCACACGAGCGAGCAACACCAAACTGATTGCAGGAGGGAAAGAGAAAGAACGAAGATTGAAAAATATGTTGGACTTTTCCACACGCAAGATGTCATGCTGTTTTTATGTGCCAGCCATGGAACATGGAACATGGAACTGCACTTACTTTCAGTAGCGTGCGCTTACTGCTGCTGCTGTCACACTGCTGTTGCTGTATGCACTGCTCTCGGCGTTGATGCCATGCCCCGTTCGGCTGGTGTCCGATCGACTAAACCCCCACCTGTCAACCTCAGACCTGTTCCGAGCATATCATACCGGAGTATGTGTGTGATATGTCTTCACATCAAACCGTTAATCCTATCATATATATACCCAACGACATCATCATTACCACACCCAGTGTCCCGTCATGATTCTTCATCCTAAGGAGACAAAAATTATGTGGTCAAGGCGTGCTGTACTAACATATCATACGAAGCGTGATGATTTACGGCGATGACCTCTTCGCCCCCTCTGTAGCTGACGGAAGACTATCAACCTGCCTGCTGCCTGTTGCGTGGTGAAACTACTGCTATTAGTAGTAACAGCAGTGCTGCTGTTTTGCCGTCTTGACTATTACGAAGCCATCCATTTTTTTCTTTCATGTTTTCCCTCTTTCTAGACTCCCACGTTCCTCTCGTTATTTCCACCATCATTAACGGCAGGATCTCCACACATTTTTATAATACGTTTTGCCCGAGTTATTGTGTTTTCAAATACCTGGTTTCATTTTTTACCATCCGAAGGAGAATGTGCAGCACAGCAGTTGATCACTCGCAGTACCTGGTAACATACTGGTATGTCTAGGCATATCCCTCTCTTCGTGCCGCGCCTTTTGCCATGACATGCCGCATGTTGATAAGACGTCTCATTTGCCCCCCCCGTTTACATTATTTTCATGTACAGAGTATTACACTACAATAATATCAACTCTCGGTGCCGCTGTCTTCCACTGCTACTTTGGAAATCGGATATCGTGCGGCTGTCGTAAGACGTTGGTTGATGATAATACACGAGCTTACGATATACCAGGTATTGTTTGGATCGCATTTGACACGATACGCCCTCATCTGAAAGCGCCGTACTTTCGTAAAGGTCAAGCTTACTGCTCAAAAACTCACCACGAGGTGATCCAAACTACAAACAGATCCATGATACGAGTGAGTACTCGAATATTCAGAGCATCGCTGTTCGGTAGCGTTTACATGGTTTAGTCTAAACTTGCGTCGGTCAAACAACAACAAAAGTTGGCCTCTGCTACAGTAGTATAGCTGCACGGAAATCATTTGCCAGGTAGCACAGTATTTATTGTACTGCTGCAATTGTGTCAAGCAGGGAAGGAAGTAGGGCCTTACGGGTACACACCTCCCAGTGCCTCGTATGATATGCTCGTCGGTATTTAGCGCCGTTCGGAAATATTTCGTCTTCAAAGATCCACCGGCGACAAGCCACGCCCGTATCACGATATTATCGGGAGATAATACGTATCGCCAGAGTCCGCCGTATGATATTTTGCGATGTGTACATACACTATTAGTAACTTTCTTGCGCCCGCCCATTTCCGTTTCCGTTGCGTCTTGCTTGCTGGTGCCATATCGTGCTGTGTGTTGCTGTGTTGCTATTTAGGGAGATCTACTTCATGGAAAAGCACGCCGACGCCTATAATGGTGGAGGTAAGCCATTGCAAGAGCCTTCAGTACTACTCTGCACTTGATCGGTTACATGTCGTGTAACATATCCAATATCTAGAGCACAACGTACCGGCGTTTTTTTATGGCTTCAAGATATGTCGCGAAAAGTGATAACGGTTCACGTGTAACGGTTAGAGTCAACGCCGCCCTACTCGTAGTATATCATACCTGGTATTAAATTTAATAGTAAAGATCGATCTCTGGCAACGCGTTTTTGAACTTCCTCCACCTTGGCGTATAGCATTCCGGAGCATATACATATGACGAACGCTGCGCCTTGTTTCTTGTTGAACAACGCATGCGCTGTTTCTACGATATATGAACGTTATGCCAACCCAACCCATATGATATGTTATCCAGGCCCTATCGTCGTGAAGGAACGACAGTACGAACGAACCGACCCCGCCGTTTTGGAAAAGTACGGTGGAGGTGAGATCTGGCCTCCCGCAGCAGCGATGGACTTGGGAGAAATTATGTCTAACGGTAACTACTTCGAAAGCTCCGAGATGGGTGTCAGCCACGGCATTTGCGGCGACACACCACAGGTAAGCTGCTTGCCTTGCGGTACTGTATAGGACACTTAAGTAATACGAAACAGTGTAGAACGCATCATTTTCCGAATAAGAAACCCAGCCTAAATCAGTGGTTCTGTTTTATCATGGGTGTCCTGCCCTGCTGTAGACTTGAACATATTTCGTGCGATGGCAATCTTATATTATGTCTGACCAAAACTAGTTTGAAAGCACCAAGATGGGCGTCAGCCACGGCACCTGCGGAGACACACCACAGGTAAGGTCCAATTCTTGCATGAGTGCAGTGCGGGAGAAGTGTGCACCAATCAATACAGCAGTATTAATAGTACAGTACAGGATACCAAATAAGAAACAGGGTAATGAGAAAGGAAGGCTGATATTCACAGGAAATATTAAATCCGGGAGCCATTACACAGAGGTGTAACACCGTGGCATTCTCATCTTGGGCTTTGTGACAGCAACCATACATACCCGTGAGCACTTTCCAGTGTATTTCCGCGCAACCTTGTCGCTGTATATTTTATACACAAGTGTGCTGTGCGGCGGACCATATTTGGCCTGAAGCCGATCGCCGCTCATCTCTCCTAAACTGCGCCGCTTTTCTTCTCTCGATCTCTTTCGTGCTATCCCTTCCTTGCCGCACCCAGTTTCGTCTCCCTCGAAGTTGGTAATTCATCAATGTCTTAAATTGTTAATAAGTTCTTCAATTTCATCCCCCCCCACCGTATTGTTTTGTTGTTGTTTCTTCAGAGCCAAGACGACGCTGACATCACCTACAGCACCCCCAACAGCGAATGGGATATCCTCGCGACGTACGAGGGGGGATCCATTATCGAGATGGATGTCGTCAACACCAACCACCACTATGTGAGCATGAGTGGATGCTGTCGACTGCAATCAGCCAGTATACCCGGCAGTTAAGACTACGAGTGCTGCTTTGTATTTTATTCGAGCAGCAACGGGTTGTCGACTCACTGAAACATGTTGTCGAAGACACATGCTATGGGCATGCTATGCCAGGAGTAGTACCCAATACTTCTGAGGCGTGTCGCTTGAACAGCTAGCTCTACGTCTCCCTTGTCAGCGGACTGCGACAACCCTTCGACCTCAGACCGGTGCACGATCCGACGGGCTATATTATAGTACATGGTAAACCCGAACATTATTGAAAGTCATCTCATCGGGGTCCAATAAACATGCTGGATAACACATATTAACACAGAGGGAACGCTTTTAGGCCTAAGTATTTATGGCCGACTGGGCGCCTATCTGAGGAATTACCCAGTGCTGTTGGATTTCTGCTATACCAGGTATCATTCGTTCGTTGTACGAGTATACCTAATCCACGCAATTGTTCCATCAGGTTGCTCTTCCGTATTTGATGAAGGTCAGTTTCTGTGTTGGACGTAAGAGTTCCTCAACTAAGGAGCCTAGTCTAGGGAAAACCAGGTGCACCCCTACCTTGCTTAGGTCAGGAGCCCCGCCAGTGTCAAAGGTAGGGGCTTCAAAATACAACCTCTACCTCAGCACGGTTCCGAGATGTGTTCCATGTCTTCACAAGTTACAGAAGCATGTGAGCATGCTGTCGACTTAATTAACTGTTGCCGAGATGGTTTAATCGAAGAGATAGGACGTCATGGGGCTCATGTCGATGTTGTACCTTTAATTGAAGTTCTATAGTTTCCAATCCGCCCTCGGGAGTGGGCACGGAACATATTGCACACCGTCGTAGTATCCCTAAGGTTGTAAATTTGTCCTCTCAATCGAGTACCAGTTCGTATCAGTATGCGGTGCTGTAGAGATGTTTCCTCATTCGGTCCGTCTTCGTCAAGAGGGGCGATTGCTCTCATGTATTATCATGCCATTCCTTATGTAGAAGGTCTCTTAGAGGAGAGATGTCCTGCTCGGTCTGTGATCGTGACTAACTAATAAACGTGATGTCCCATGTCCCATACCTGGCATATTTTACCGCATGTTGAGCAGTATGTGAGAAACAAGTACAGAGTATTAATAGTAGCCCTCCGTCGGTGTCAGATCAAAAGTTTACCGTATTGTGAGCGGTAAAATCGGAGAAACATAACGTTATTAGTATTTCTCCCCTCGGGTTGCGATAAAATGATCACCTCGTTTTGAGCAGTAAAATCGGAGAAACAAGTACCTGGTACGGCATAGTTTTGGTTAGCTTAACTTATAATTCCTAACATTCCTCCGTATATAGGTGTTCGATAACTTGATCACCGCATTTAGAGCAGTAAAGTCCGAGAAACAAGTACTTACAGTAGTCGGTGTGCGATCCGAATTATACGGTTTAGCGTATTTTGAGCAGTAAAGCCGAGGCAACAAGTACCGGTAGTATTCCCGCTGGAGTCGCCACTATGGACATTTATTTTTGAGTGTTCTTGTTGATAGTCGCGTAAAAAAATTTAAAATATTTCTTCAGCAGAAACTACACTAATTCTAGCATATAATATTGTAGCGGTAGGAATAACGCCTCACAGAAAGTGTCACACCTCCTGGACCACAGCTTCCTTTTCTCCGCATATGATATGTAAAGAAAGCTTACAGTCACGGCAATATTTTTTATACTACAGCCAGATCACTCGGACTCAAGCTTCAACCCGAAAAACGCCCCAAGAGGCTAACGCTGAAATTATTTCTCATTAATACATTGGTCACCCTGAAAAACGTACGAGTTCTCGCGCCACCGACGAAGTTGTTTGACATTGAACTTCGGCGACAATGCCAACCACTGGCATGCCGACCAATGCCAGCCTCTGACGGAAACCCGCGTTCCTTACAGCACGAGCGCCGCGATGCAGTTGTGCGGTTTAGGGGATGCAGAACGACCAAAAGTCAGGCATATCTTTACGGGATACAAACACAACAAGGTGTAGCTCATGATATGCTGGTAGTTCAAAAAAGATTGGGCTGAGCGTAAGGTTTCTTCACATATCGTATGCGGACCGGACGAAGCTGTGGTTCAGGAGGTTTGACGCTTCCGGTGAGGTGTGTGCGACAAAATGCACGTCCCATAGCAGTCGGATTTTGTCCCCCTGTAAGAAGTTAATAGTTTCCGTACACAGCTTGATTACGTCTCCCGTTAAACAGTTGCTTACATGCCTCCTGTGAATACCCACCAAC
>JAYJMJ010282818.1:0-11515 GCA_036873875.1 Laminaria ephemera
TGATTTTAGCGACCGCATGGACAGTGAAAATGGCTGGGCGGCGGACGCACTCGGCAAAACTATTTTATCCAAGCTCGGCGTTCACAATACAGAGGCAAAAGTTGGCACACTCAGCGGCGGTCAGCGCAAGCGAGTCGCCCTCGCCAGCGCACTCATCACGCCCTGCGATTTGCTCATCCTCGACGAACCGACCAACCATATCGACGCCGACACCATTTCTTGGCTCGAAGAATATCTATCAAAAGTGCCGTCTCTGCTCATGGTCACACATGATCGCTACTTTCTCGAAAATGTCGCCAATCGCATCATCGAACTAGATCGGCGCGAACTGGTCAGCTACAAAGGCAATTACGCCGCCTACCTTGAACAACGCACGGCGCGTGACGAAATGCTGAAGGTGAAAGAGGCCAAACGGGTCTCTCTGATGAAGCGCGAACTGGCGTGGATTCAGCGCGGCGCACAGGCGCGAAGCACAAAACAGAAAGCACGTATTCAACGGTTTGATGCCATTTCAGAAGCCAAATATGACACGAAGCAGGACTCTTTGGCAATTGCGCTGGCTAGTCGTCGCTTGGGCAAACGCGTCTTAGAAGTTGACGATTTGAGCAAAGCATACGGCGAGTTAGAGTTATTTGAGGGTTTAGATTTTAGACTTAGTCAAGGGGACAGAATCGGGCTGATGGGCGCAAATGGGTCGGGCAAGTCCACGTTGCTTGATATTTTAGTGGGCAAAACTGAGCCAGACAGCGGCTCGGTGGCGTGGGGCGAAACGGTGCACGTTGGCTATTATGATCAGAATGCGGTTGGTCTAAAGGATGACCAAAAGATGATCGACTACGTCAATAATATTGCGCCAATTATTCATACCGACGACGGACGACGGATTGAAGCAGCGCAGATGTTGGAATGGTTCTTGTTCAGTCGCACACAACAGCAAACGTATATTGGCTCGTTGAGCGGTGGGGAACGACGCCGACTTTATTTACTCTGTACGCTAATTCATCAGCCAAATGTGTTAATTTTAGATGAGCCAACGAATGATTTGGATTTGCAGACGCTGACTATTTTGGAGCAATTTCTCGATAATTTTCAAGGGTGTGTGTTGGTGGTGAGCCATGATCGCTATTTTCTTGATCGCAATGTGGATTTTTTGATTCCGTTTGATAAGGGGATTATGGGGACAAGAGTGCCGACGCCTTATGAACCGCAGGAGAAAGGAGCGAGTGGAAAGGGGAAAGTGAAGGGCAAAGGGCAGAAGTCAGAGGCCAAAGTGGCGCAGTCCCTCACTCCTGACTCCTCGCTCCCCACTTCTAAGAAGTTGACTTACAACGAGAAGAAGGAGCTTGAGGCACTTGAAGCGGAGATGCCGAAGCTTGAAGAGCAGAAGGCTGCGCTTGAGGCTGAGGTGGATGCGGTTGGTGGGGATTATGAAAAGTTGGCTGGGGTAATGGAGCGGTTATCGGCCGTTTCCACAAACTTAGAAACGGCCGAAACCCGCTGGCTAGAACTCTCCGAAAGAGCCTAGCCTAAAGTTCTGCCGACTGCGTATTAACCAACTCAGCCACCCGCGACTTAAAGGCACTAATGCCCATTGCGCCCAGATTTTCATTATTGCGCGTGCGCACAGCAACCGCCTGCTCTTCCATTTCCTGATCGCCAACGACCAGCATATACGGAATCTTTTGCATCTGCGCTTCACGAATCTTCTTATTCATGCGCTCACTGCCCGCATCCACTTCCACACGCACACCAGCCGCGCGTAACTGCGTCGCAACCTCTTTAGCATACTCATTATGACGCTCAGCAATCGGCACCATTGTCACCTGCACAGGGGCAAGCCACAGCGGAAACGCGCCATTGAAATGCTCAATCAAAATCCCGATAAACCGTTCCATTGAGCCAAACGGCGCACGGTGAATCATTACAGGGCGATGCTTCTCCCCATCAGGGCCAACATACTCAATTTCAAACCGTTCAGGCAACACATAGTCAACCTGAACCGTGCCTAGCTGCCATTCACGACCCAATACGTCGCGCATAATAAAGTCGAGCTTGGGACCATAAAACGCCGCTTCACCCTCTTCAACCGTGTAGGGCAAGCCCAACGTATCGGCCGCATTACGAATCGCCGCGATACCTTTTTCCCAGACCTCTGGCGAACCCGCATACTTGTCGCTGTTGGGATCGTTTGTGCCTAATCGCGCACGGAAATCAGAGAAACCAACTGCGCCAAACACATACTGAATCAGTTTAACCACATCGATAAACTCTTGTTGCAGTTGATCGATGGTCACAAATAGGTGAGAGTCATCAACCGTAAAACCACGCACGCGAGTGAGGCCATTTAGCTCGCCACTTTGCTCATAGCGGTAGACGTTGCCAAATTCAGCCAAACGCAACGGCAAATCTTTATAGCTGCGCGGCTCACTTTTATAAATTTCGATATGGTGCGGACAGTTCATCGGCTTGAGCATATATTCTTCGCCATCTACGTCGATGGGCGTATACATGCTGTCGCCATAATTTTGATAGTGACCGCTGGTTTTGTACAGGTCGAGCTTGCCGATGTGGGGCGTGATAACGGGCAAATAGCCGCGCTCGACTTGGGCTTGGCGCAAGAACTTTTCCAGATTTTCGCGCAAAATCGTGCCTTTGGGCAACCAGAGCGGTAGACCAGGACCAACGAGCGGTGAAATGTGGAAGAGGCCAAGCTTTTTGCCGATGCGGCGATGGTCACGCGCTTTGGCTTCTTCAAGCAATTTGAGATGCGTGTCTAGCTCTTCTTTGTTGTTCCAAGCTGTGCCATAAATACGCTGGAGCTGTTGGCGATTTTCGTCGCCGCGCCAATATGCACCACCTGAGCGGAGCAGTTTGACGGCGTTGGCTTTCACTTTTTTGGTGAAGGCAACATGGGGGCCACGGCAAAGGTCGGCAAATTCACGATGAGTGTAGATGCCAACTTCGCTGATGCCTTCGTTGCTCACCAAGTCTTGAATGAGTTCAACTTTGTAGGGCTGGTCGGCGAAGAATTCGAGTGCTTCGTCAACGGGCAGGGTAGATTGCTCGAACTTGGCGTTTGATTTGAGCAATTTTTTCATGCGTGCTTCAATTTTCTCTAAATCTTCTTCGGAGAAGGTGACGGGTTTGCCGTCTTCTTTTTTGCCAAGATCGAAGTCGTAGTAGAAGCCGTCGGCAATTGGGGGGCCGATGGCGAGCTTGGCGTCTGGATAGAATTCGAGAACGGCTTCGGCCATGACGTGTGTGGCTGAGTGACGTTTTTTGTAGAGGTCGGATTGTTCGTAGGGGACTGCTTGTTCTTCTGACATAATTTCTCCGTGGTTAGGGATTGGGGACTAGGGTGTTCTAATCTGACCTGATTCCTCGTTTGTGTTTTTAATTTTTCTGAGCCGAGACGCCTCACCGAGGACGTCTCTACGTTGACTATGATCGTTGTAGAGACGTCGCCGATGGCGTGTCTTTATAATAAAAAAAGCCATTGTCCGCAGAGATTGGGACGATGGCTTAAGGTATCGTTATTCCACCCAACTGTAAGGCCAAGGCCTTAGATTAGTGCAGCGGATAACGGTGCTGTGCCGAATTTCCTTACTGAAACTGCTTGTTGGGGAAATTACTCGCGGGTGGTTTTTGCTGTTGGGTTGTGGCGTCTGCTTTCAGCTTTTGCAGTCGCTCTCTTGCACAAAGATCAACAGGGACTCGTCCCGTTCGACGTGTTTTGATTATTTAGTTAGGTTAGATTATAAAACGGCCGATTTCTTTGTCAACCCCAGCCCCGCAATAATATTCAGTTTCACGGATTCTAAACCGTGCTTTGGCTCACAAATTGCTTCAACGCAAGCATATCAGTGATCATGAAGCGACGATTGATTGTCGAAATCCAAGCGTTGCGTCGAAACTCACCCAAAATTTTGTTGACACTTACCCGCGTTGCCCCGCACATTTCAGCAATATCTGACTGGGTCAAATACACATCAATAATAAGGCCTTGGTCAGACTCATTGCCATGGTCTTGCGCCAGCTCAAGCAAACTTAACCCAATTCGAGTCGGCAAATCCTGAAAATATATATCACCTATTTGGTCATTCAATTTACGTAAACGGTGAACGATTGTGCTCAAAACATGTGTAGAAAACTCAGTGTTTTCTTTAAGCAGCGTGTGGAACGTATTGGCAGGCACAACGATAACTTCTGTAATACCTATTGACGTAGCGGTTAAGGTTCGCTGTGAGTAATCAACGAGTTCAGTCTCACCAAAGTAGTTCATTTTGCCAACAACGGACAACAAGGCATCCTCTCCTTTATCCGTTATTTTTGTTAATTTAACTTTACCTGAGCAAACAATAAACAAAGCATTGCTTGAATCACCCGTGTGAAAAATCACCTCGCGACGCTTATATGTTTTTTGCCTGAGCTGTGTGGTTAATCTTGATAATGTACGTGGCTCTAAGTGTGAGAAAAGGGGAAGGGAAGCTAACGCCGCTTCCATGAGGTAACCAGTATTCTGCCGTTTGGACGCAGAAAACAATGTTGCTTTATTCGCCAACTTGCTCACCGTCCTTTGTCAATCCATTAAACCATTCCATCGCCTGTTGCGAAGATAAAAACAGATTGCCTTGATTCCCAAATATTTTTACTGTGTCGCCCGCTCTTTGAATAAGCGCAGGATACCAACAATTATGCGTATCCAGATTCATAACCGCCCCGCAAAAAAAATCGTCACGCATGACGGGAAATTGCCAAATAATCCAGCGATGCAAGGCGCACTTCGTTACGACTGTGATCTTATCAATTAAAACATCTTGTTCTTGAAAGTGAGTGTTCATTTCGAAATTTATACTTTGCCAGTTTTTACAATTTGCAACAGAACGTTAATAGCTTAACTTGCTTTGCAAAAACAACAAATTTATCTACAGACCTGTCTATATATGCTCATAATGCATACAAAACTCGTGCATTGCCGCACATTATTGACGCTGAGCCTCAATATATGATTCCATCGCTTGCATATCTGTAAGTACCATCTGTCGGTTTACCCATACTAAAAAACCCAACTGCTTGAATTTGCCGAGAATCTTATTGACACTCACTCGCGTTGCGCCGCTCATCTCAGCCAAATCTGTCTGCGTGAGATAAACGTCAATCATGATGCCTTCGGAAATCTGTGCGCCGTGCTTTTCAGCTAAGTCCAGCAAATAATAACCAATACGTGTTGGCAGATCTAAGAAAAACACGTCGGCCACTTGCTCATTCAATTCCCGAACGCGCTTGGTAATATTTAATAAAATTTGTTGTGTAAACTCTGGAGCGTGTAACATGGTGCTCTGAAATACGGCGCGATCAACGGTTAAGACGGTTGTGGGCGCAGCGGCTTTGGCTGACGCAGATCTTAGCTGATCATCAATCAATGATAGTTCGCCAAAAAAGTCCCCTCTGCCCAATATTGCCAGCAACATTTCTTGACCTGGATTATTTTTTCGGGTGATTTTTACCTTGCCAGAGATAATAATGTATAGGTTCTCGCCTTTATCTCCTGCGCGAAAGAGTGTCTCATTTAGACGATACGTACGCGTTCTTAATTGCTTGGCTAAGCGGAGTGCATCTTTTTGCTTCATCTGCGAAAAGAAGGGAACGGCCGTTAATATATCCGTCAAGGTGAGTGCTTTATTATCTAACATGAATGACTGAGATCGACTGGGAGAATAAGTGGGACGAAGCGTATTAAGCGCCACAGGTCACCTCATCTATATAGCAAACAGTCCAATCATTTAGCTTTGTAGCGGTTAGCTCCATACCCCATAACATTTGTGCCCTGATTTGTTTCATTTCTTTCTTACCTTCTTAAAATTAAATGGGGGATGATAGTTAAGCAGAGAAGAGAAGTACTTTCGATACAACTATCATCCCCCCTTAGAAAACAACCAGTAAAAGGACTATATACCAATACTGATTAATAATTTTGATAGTCGACAAATAAGAGAAAAAGAGAGGTGTTTATAAAATATGGGTAGATTTTCGCCGACTAAATACATCTTATCTTAGCCAATCGTTGATAAACAGGGGAAACGGCCGATTATCCAAAAGCGTTTACAATTTTGTCTATAGATTGATGTGACTAATGAAACCTTATCGATCTACGAAGAATCTATTAGCTTATGCTTTATGGCAAACTGCATCAACCCTGCTCTATTCCCAACGCCCAACTTTTGAATAATTCGGTAACGATACGTGCGCACAGTTGCTGCCCCAAGATGAAGCATACTGCCTATTGTTTCCGTCGCCTGCCCATTTACATCCAACAGTAAAACCTCTCGTTCTCTGGCGCTGAGTTTTAGTAAGGGGTTATTTGTGAGTGCGACACTGTCTGTATCATCGCTCAATGACGTCTCAACGTCTTCTACAAATTGCTGTATTTGTTGTAGCTGCGTTTTAATACTGCTTAACTCTAGCTGCACATTCTTCGCGGCGGCGTCTTGTTCAACACGACTTAATCGTTCAATCGACAACGCTAGCTGCTGCGACACTTGTCCCCCAAGCTCTTGGGCTAAAGTGTGTCGCCTTTTTGCTTGAAACTCAAGCAGCTGGGTTGTTAGCTGCTGTAGATGCTTACCCTGAGCGCGCACGGTGTCTAACAAGGTAGTTTTTTCGCTTTCACTTTGACCGCGACGTTCAATTTCAGCTTCAAGTTCTGAGGTTCTTACAGCGACCCGCAACTCTAAATTCACATTGCTTTCTTCAAGCTGCATGCGTAATCGATGAATAGATAAATGGGTGCGAACACGCAACAAAACCTCTTGGAAATCTAGTGGTTTATTGATGTAGTCAACGCCGCCAACGGCAAAGCCTTGCGCTTTATCAATCGCGTCTGTAGAAGAGGTTAAAAATATAACGGGCACGGTCTGTAGATCGGGGTCTGCCTTTAGCTGACGGCATGTTTCAAAGCCGTCTAGACCAGCCATGCGCACATCAAGCAGGATTAAGTCTGGGGTGCGAAAACGAACACGTTCTAAGGCGCGTTCTCCGCTTTTAGCAACCAAAACTTGATATTCATTTTCCAGCAGATGTTGTGCTAAAAGATTGAGATCTTCTGGCGCGTCGTCGACAACAAGTATTGTAAATTCTGTGTTTGTAATCATAGTGTGCCCAACTCTTTCTCTATTATCGCTGACTCTAACCAAGCTTGTAATTCTTCCATGTCTAGTGTGTTAAGAAAGGGTTGTACTTTGGCGACAAACGGCCGATATCCCCAATCATCCATCAAAGACCGCAAACTCTGCTGCAAAGACCCTAAATCTCCCTCTTGTGCTTGTAATGCCAGCTCCCGCATAATGCGCAGCGAAGGCAATACAAATGGCCCATCTTCTATCGCTGGTTGCGACCTTAACTGCCACTCAAGAGCTAGCATCTCTGTCAGCACATCAAATAAGGTATTCAGCACGAGCGGTTTTGGCAGAAAGAAATCTGCGCCAGCCTCGCGGCTACGTTTCTCATCATCTGGAAAAACGCTGGCCGACGCGGCAATAATAGGCACGGTAGCGGTTAATGGCTGTGCCCTCAGGGCTGTCATAAGTTGATAGCCATTAAAATTGGGCATAAATATGTCTGTAATGATGACATCTGGCGGGGCTTCTATCGCTTTATCTAGTGCGATTTCGGCTTCTGCAAAACAAGTCACCACAAAGCCTATTGGTGAAAGTATGTCGTTTAACAGCTGTCTGTTTTCTTCATTATCATCGATGATGAAAACGTGTGGGGTTGACCCAACGAGCTTGGTACGTTGGGTTGGGGTGGAAACGGCCGCTACCCCCGACCCCATATACAAATCTAAAGAGAAAGAAAACTTACTCCCCTTGCCTTGCGCACTATCAACCTCAAGATAACCACCCATAGATTTAACCAATTCATTGGAAATCGCCAGCCCTAAACCAGACGTGCCCCCTTGTGATAAAGAATGACTAATCTGATAATGTGGCTGATAAATATTAGCCAACTCCTTTGCCGCAATGCCAATGCCCGAATCTTCAACCGCAAAATAAAACTGCGCAAATTGATCACTTTGATCATTAAATAACTGCTCCACAAAAACCTTCACAAAACCAGACTCAGTATAATTAATTGCATTATCAACCAAGTTCACCAAAACTTGACTTAAGCGCGTCGGATCAACCATGACAGACACCGAATCAGGCACATTGGTTATCAACTCAAACGATAACCCTTTACCCTCAGCCCCTGCTTTTGTCATATCAAAAATACGCTGCAAGAAGAGTCTCAAACTTACTTCTTGTTCTCGCAGTGCAAATTGACCTGATTCAACTTTAGACAAATCAAGAATGTCGTCAATCAAAGCCAGCAAATGTTTCCCGCTTCGTTGAATAATTTCTGCATGTTGTTCAACATTGGTCGGGTTCGATTGCATCACTTGCGCGTAACCAAGAATTGCATTCAACGGCGTGCGCAAATCATGGCTCATATTGGCTAAGAATACACTTTTGGCTTGATTGGCCTCTATCGCCTTTAGCTCTGCTTTTTCGCGATCAATAATTTCTTGCTGTAAGGCGGCCGTTCGCTGCTTAACCTTCCCTTCCAGCCCTTCATTCAGCTCCCGCAAAGAATTAGTCATTCCATTAAACGACGCCGTCAAATACCCAATCTCATCATTTTGGTTCACAGCAACAACCGTCTGCAAATCTCCCTCATTCACCTGCTCAACACCCACAAGCAATTCATTCAGCGGATTGACAAGTATCCGTCTAATAACAAATGGCAAAATCAATAAAATAGCCAGCGTGCATAGGACAACCCAAGCAATCAAACGAGACATCAATAAATGACTTGTCTCGTTTTGCCACGGCGGAGGAAACCCAAACTCAACCACCTTATCCCCTTCATTAAATTGATAGCCAACATAAGCCGTGCCAAAAAAGAGTGTCTTACGAGTATAACGATTAACCCAAAGCGCATCAGCAGGCTTATATTGCTGCCGTTGTTTGAAAAAGAATCCAAGAGAGTCTGCAGTCAAATTTGCGCTAGCCTGGCTTCGATAAACAAGGTCAATTTGCGTATCATCATCAATGCTTGTCGCTGGAAACGTTGCAATGTAAAGCAGATTTTTGGGGTATTCAATGGGTTCGCCCGTACGATAGATTTGCAACGATTGATTACTATCTTGCTTCTGTGTATCTGTATAAATTTGCTCTTCTATATCCAGCATATAATGCCCAGCCACACCAAAAACAGACAACAACGCAACTAATGATAACCCCATCAATCTAACCGTTAAGGTGTCACGATCATCCATAAACTCTAGCATACCAAATGATCCAACTGCCATTATTAGCAATAAAACTAGCGGCTGTAAAATTTCTGTCCACTTAACTAGAAAACTAACCGAAAAGAAAATCGAACTCAAAATGGTTAAAGCCAAAACAAATGATGTGAAGAGTGTGGTTGTAAATAAGAATTTAAATGCATCTAAGTTTTTTTTAGATAAATAGGTCTTGGCTTTGCGATTTTGTTCTTTAAAGTATAGCCATCTGCGTAAACCTATCAAATAAACTATTGCGAGCAAAACTGGTGCCATCAGCCAAAAACTAGGCGGCATTACTTCTGCGTAATGAGGCGGCTGCAAAAAACGGTAACTATTGATGAGTAACAGAACAAGTCCGTACATTGGGATAAGTGATGCGCCCCAAAAAACGATTTTTGCCTCTTTGCCGACGCCGTCTCTTGTGGGAAACCCAAAAGCAAACGGAATTAATAACCAGATTGTGACGATAGTCAAGAAAATTTGGATATCAAAAGCAGGCCAGAACATATTGAAGCCGCTATGGGTATGAGCTGATACAACAAACAGTAGAATCAAGGAAAAAATAGCAGGCGCCATTCCAAATGTCTTTTTTGGTTTATTCGAAATAAGATACGCAAAAACTGGCAACAAAAACATCAGCATGATGACGTCATTAAACAGCCAAGGGGTAAAGGGAAAGAGGTACATTACCGTTTACTTAGCTCTTTTTCTACGATGGTGGTCTCTAACCAAGTTTGTAGTTCTTTCATGTCTAGTGCGCTGAGGAAGGGTTGTACTTTGGCGATAAACGGCCGATATTCCCCCGCCTCCGTCAACACCTTCACCCGTTGCTGCAAAGACCCCAAATCCCCCTCCTGCGCATGAAGTGTCAAAATCTGCATAACATTTAGCGGCGGCAAAACAAATGGCTCATCGTCCGCTTCCGTCTGCGACACCTCTGACTGCCATTCAAGGGCTAGAGCCTCTGTTAAAACATCTAGCAACGTCGTCATCTCTAGCGGCTTTGGCAAAAAGAAATCTGCGCCAGCCTCGCGGCTTCGTTTTTCATCATCGGGGAAAACGCTGGCCGATGCGGCAATGACAGGAATATCGGTTGTTTCTGGCTGTTTGCGCAACGCAGAGATGAATTGGTAACCGTCAAAGTCGGGCATAAATATGTCTGTGATAATGGCATCTGGCGCAACATGTATGGCGTCTGCGAGCGCAACCCATGCCTCTTCATAACATGTCGCCGTGATGCCTGCTGACAACAGCATGTCGTTTAGCACCTTTATGTTTTCTGCATTGTCATCAATGATAAAAATGCGCGGGGCTGGGCCAACAAGGGTTGTGCGTTGTTTGGGATTAACGGCCGATATGCCCGTTCCCATATACAAATCCAAAGAAAAAGAAAACTTACTCCCCTTTCCTTGCTCACTATCAACATCAAGCAGTCCACCCATAGCCCGAACCAGCTCATTAGAAATCGTCAGCCCCAACCCAGATTTTCCTCCCTTCGACACAGCATGACTCACTTGATAATACGGCTGATAAATATTAGCCAAATCCTTGCTGGCAATACCAATGCCCGAATCCTCAACTGCAAAATAAACCTGTGTCATTCCATCAAATTGATCAGGAAGCAATTGCTCCACAAAAATGGTAACCGACCCCGTCTCTGTATAATGAATCGCATTATCAATTAAATTCACCAACACCTGACGCAACCGCGTTGGATCAACCATCACAGACACAGCGTCTGGCACATTTGTTTTCAGCTCAAACGATAACCCCTTAGCGTCCGCCTCAGCTTTTGTCATATCAAAAATACGCTGCAAGAAGAGTCGCAAACTAACCTCTTGTTCTCGTAATGAAAAACGCCCAGATTCAACTTTAGATAAGTCAAGAATGTCGTCAATTAACGCCAACAAGTGCTTCCCGCTGCGCTGAATAATCTCTGCGTTTTGTTCAGCATTGGTCGAATTTGTTTGGATTATTTGGGCATAGCCAAGGATCGCATTGAGCGGCGTGCGCAAATCATGGCTCATATTGGCTAAGAAGGTACTTTTGGCTTGGTTCGCGTCTGTCGCTTTACGCTCCGCTTTTTCACGCTCGATGATTTCTTGCTGTAAATCGGCCGTTCGCTGCTTAACCTTCCCTTCCAGCCCTTCATTCAGCTCCCGCAAAGAATTAGTCATTCCATTAAACGAC
>JAYJMJ010282858.1:0-11509 GCA_036873875.1 Laminaria ephemera
CTAAGGGGAGTCGCCGACCTATAATCCTTCATGAGGACATACACATCCCGTAACACGCGCGATCGGAGTATCACACAAAGCTTGCAAAGATGAGTTCGACGAAATCCTCGATCTCACAGCTGTAGTGTATTTTTAATTTTTTTATAAAAAATATTGATAATACGTACCGGTATCATGTTAGGTCTATTATACGTACCTTTCGTCGATGTCCTGAATGTCTTGACCTAGTACCATATTTTGAGATATGAGATATTTGATGTTGATATTGATATTTGGTGTGTGAATATGAATGAATATTGAATATGAATATTAAATTTCATCACCCCCCCTATCTTCTATAGTATTGTCGGATGGCAATCGTAATATGCCGGTAGATGAGCATGCAATGAGAAGGAAAGGTGGAGCAAGGACCGCAGGTGGATTAGATCGATACTAACCCGGAAGTAGGTACAGAAGGGAGGTAGGTATAGTTCGTGCGTAGGTTTCCTTTTTTTGTGGGCTTCCCTTGGTTTTCTTCTACGTTCCGCTGGGAATGTCTATGTGCGATCGACGCTTAAGCTCATGCTGCAGATCAGAGGATGGCAAACATAATAATACCGGTATACCTGGTACCATACGTACCCTTTCGTCGATTTTCTGCATGTTTTGGTACTGAAGGATGTGTTGCGCCACCTTTCTTCCACACAGCCACCCTGGCTTTCGAACCGCTCTTATTCTTACTATTACGGAGGACCATACGTAGTGATCAGGACCCACGATATAGAAAAAAACCTATATATTCCACTGTTTTTACTAAAAATATGTGGTCCCCATTACTATGATCCGCCGTGACATTGTACCACGATTGGTTGTACTGGTACAATGCCAGCACGACCGAGATAACAAACCGCCTTTTTTCGTGTATTCTTGGGTCTGCCTTTCTGCCTTCTTGTCACAGTAAACTGCTATTTTTAGTGTATTCTTGGATCTGGCTTGTGCCCTACGTGCCACAGGGGTGCGCAGACAGCAACACTACTACCGGCATTGACGGACTTCGTGAGCGGGCGAATGGACAATGTTCGAGTGAAAGCACAGGCCAAGGCGTCCATCGGGAGCGGGAAGGGGGGCTAGCTGGAAAGAGCAACATGTGCGAAGGCCTGCGCCAAGGCCAGGACCTCCGTGCCAAGGTGACAAAAGGATGTAGTCTATATACGTTGCGTTGGTACGGGTACTGTAGTTACCCGAATGAAAGTCAGCAGTACGTACGTAAATGAAAATATTGCCGTAACCAAATAGTTCCCCTATCCCCGGTATATAACCGCCTCCGTATTTAAGTGGAAACTCCTACATAATACAACATTATGCGTTTTTTTGGCAAGAAAAATGAGTGGAACCCCCGGGGATGGATTCGATTCATCCCCTTCCGGGGATTCTACTGAATCATTCCCGGGTTTTCCGTAAATACGCGTACGTAACTCTAAATGCTGAAAATCCGAAATTACACGTATAAGACCGGTGCTTATGGCAAGCCGATCTTTAGCAAAAAAGTTTCCAAACTTTTTTTTAGAATTGTTCGCTGAAAGATTTCTCGTACGGTCGCTACGAGTGGGAAAAAAATGATGAAAATATTTTTTCTCACAGATTGCTAGAAAAACGAGTCATGTACCTGGTACAATATAGAGGGACCACATGTGGTAAGGGACGTCGGTATATAAGGGACCCTGCCCCCCTAACTGACGCACTAAGGTACCACTTGCAAGGTTCCCCTTCGGATGCAGTGGCGGGGTGACGCAAGGCTGACGACATTCAACTACTTAAGTAATATTATTGTATATATGTAGTCTATTACAGTAGTGGAAGGAGTGTTGGATAGTGCTTGGAGTTAAGTTGATAAGGCAGTTGCTGTCGCTATAATGGGAACTCGCGCAGCAGGATATTCATAACATTCGTCAACTTTTATGTACGTTGGTGTGTGTTGTTGATGAAAAACGAACTGTTAATTAATACCGGGTACCTGGTACGTGTTATAAGAAGTGGACTCGACTCACTCGGTCTGGTGAATCTCACTAGGGAGGCACCGCTGTGTGCTCGCGAGCTGTCCAAACTCGTATCACAAAATATCTGCAGGTTCTCTTGTCTGACGAAATAATGCTTGTTCTTGCTTCGAGAACTGGTCGAGAAATGTGATGGATGGATATTGTGTAATTGAGCTTTCTTTATCCTTCCCTTTCACTGTCCGCCTACCGATCCTTCACGTACAGACTGCACTCGCCTTACACTCGCTTATATCAGTCCCACTCGACCCCGGCGGCTTGCCATCTCGTGCTTCGATTCGAGACGGCTCCAAGCGACACCCAGCAAGCTTCTGACACCTCCCAGGACATCTGCTCTTAAAATGACCTTTGCGATTCTGCCACTACTTCCTGGCAATTAATTCTACGTAGTATCCAATGGCAACATTTCCACGTCCTACGACTACCTCTTGTGTATCTTGCAGCAACCCATATGGACCCATATGATTTAAATCCACTATCTACTGACGGCGAGCGAAGGTCAAATCCAATACTCGTATGTACGTTTGTTAACTTATTTCTTGGATCTAATCCACCCTGAATTCTCAACTTACGTTGTGACCTTTTTACTCGTTTTTCTCAATCCATCAACTGACTTGCGACTTCTTACCACGTTGGCCCACCCTGCGTTTTTCGTAGCAAGCCAAACAGTTTGCTACTCAAAAGCAATTACCGTAAGGTAAGAAGTCGTTACAGTGATTCCACAAAGCTTGTCTTATGGCAACCAAAAGTGTGCATCACTGAAATGTTCAATGAACTCAACGCGACCCGAACTAAAACTTGAATCACAATCCTGGTTCTCCCATATAGTCAGGAGGCGCTAACCCATACCTCCTCCATATCGTATCTTTTTATTGAATACCACTCAGGCTGAACCATCGATCAAGACGGAAACAACAGAACAGTCTCGCTTTGAGCGCTAACCGAAGTACAAGGTATAATCCAAGCTTTGCCCTACTCACCCATGCCCCTCAACGTAGAGTGGGGTGGCAACCTAATAATTTCCCTCGAGACTTCAAGATAGTCAATCGCTCAATGCAATAATGAAAACCCGAATGCAGTCCTATCCCCCTTCCCCGAACGGCAGCCTTAACGAAATCTGGGGGCGTTGGTGCAAGCGGTTCCAACTTGCCAATCCTTCCCCGAACGGCAGCCTCAACGAAATCGGAGGGCGTTGAGGCAACCGTTCCAATACCATCATTACCACACAACCGGCCCACCCAGAATGCAACCCGTCTTCGCAATCAAGTTAATTTCCTGCCGGCCCACCCAAGCGCAAACCCGTTCTTCTTCGAAAGAAAAACGTGTCTCTCTGAACCTTACTCTACCAAAGGAGACACCTTGTAAGTGGTAAACTCACGATGACGGCGCTGCGTCCATGTCTGTCTACCAAATAATTTTCTACTCGCAATGCCCAGTGAAAAACATTTCCCCAAACAAAACAAAAAAAACTGGCGGCGTAGGGCGATCAGGTGTCCCTTTCCGTTGAGACGCTGGGCATGTGTCCGAGCTGCCATCCTCCAATATCCGCCATGAAATAAGTGCGAGCTCTTTCACGCTTTTCGTCAATGTACCCTGCCGGTTTTTGATGTTCTGGAGTAAAAACGTGACCTGTCGGGCAGAAAACAGTGCTACGCCAACGATGTTCCGCGCGCTGTGCGGCGAGGCGTTGACACGTTCGGAAACGCCTGCTATCGGCTCCTATGTGGTTGATGTTCTAGCTTCGGAAATCCAACAACAAAATTATCTGACAGTCTCACGCTGATCTATATTCGTCTTAGAGTCCAAAATCGACAATTCATGCGATACTAATATACTTGAGTTCGATCTTTATTCCCTGCAACTGATCTGGAAAGTCGAACGACACCCTCCCCCCCAACGAAAATGGAAGCGGGAGTGAAATCAGCGGCAAAACGATTGGGGGTTTCCGTGCTCGACGTCTCGCGGCTTACTCGCTATACTTCAGCATATCCACGGTTTGGATTTCACTCTCGCTGAGATACCCGCCTGCTAAAAGTATCGTTCGACCGATGCCCACGTTTGACATCGGTGGACCAGTATCAACCACAGCTCTGTCATATTGGCTGTGACGGCAACGGAAATCTATAGCTTACCGTATTATCTTCCACTAAACCTGACATATATTCATTATCCAACTGGTTAGACTGTGGATAGTAGTAGACTCGGCATTCAATGATCGCACTGCGCTCATCGTTGCCGAAAGGCGTTTTATAAGCCAGAGATTTCTTGACTAAAAACAACACTAATACTTATAGTGTCTCCCGGAGACATACTGCTGATTGCTGCTATCAACTGTGGGGGCTAATGGCAAAATTGGCATCCACGTGCGTCAATCACTCTTCTTTCCGACGGACTCTACTGTTTGAGAACATCCATGACACAAAATTCTGTAGGGAAGTCGTGTCTGTCAAATAATTGCCTGGGTGCGAGCGTCGTGCATGCTACCCTGCGTGTACTTTGACCTGGGTTTAAAATGAGAAGGGTTCAGTTTGATCCCCCCTCCGGAAGTTGTTTAAACTCTGACATAAAATCTGGCATTTCTATCACAGAATCAGAAGAGTCAACATCCTCATGATGAGCCTCCTGCCATAAAGGCAGCCCTAATTCTGTTTCCGTAGCAACCGATAAGGAGGGTGCGGGGCCGTCTCCAATTGAATGGAGCTGCACAAGTTATTGAAGGGCCAACACAGGCGATACCGGTACTGCTACAGGCACAACCGGTGAGGAAACGTACGTGTATGTTGGGATCACCTCTTCGGTGATGGGGGACAAAACTCTGTGTACTGAGGGTGCAACACTACAGCAACTTGATTCTTCTCTGTAGTCAACATTAATCAGTAGTTCACCAAAACTAGAAACCTTGCCACGGGCGCCTGTTTTTCTACCCTGGAAAAGGGGGGATGCGATGGGCGAACACCTCCTGATGCGAGTGTTCGCGCTGCCTAAAGCACCCAACTTGATCGTGTGCGCGAAACGACGGGAAATGTTCCATGTTTCCTCCTGAATTTCTTTTTTCAGGTAACTGTGGATAAATGCATGGCTGATCCATATACACTCGTGAAGCTGGTGGCGAAGCTAAGGCATGAAGTCTTTTTCGCCAGCGTCCTGCTGCCGTGTAACGGAACTCAACACTCTAATCACGGGTCTCCTAGAATCCATAGTCCAAGGTGCCCGAATGGTTCCGTCACGCGGGGTTCTGTACGATATCGGAGGTCCTGACGGGGACGCCAATGCGATACTAACCAACACCTGGAACCACAGGTTAAGGGTACCCTGCCGACCAAACTTTGTCACGAGAACAACGGTACATCAGAAGCTCCCTTTGTGTTTACTCTAGACGAATCACTTTTGGATTATAATCTAGTGTCCACCTTTACTTTAGGGCGAACTCAGTGTTCCGTGGGATGCCTTTCCCCTCTAACGAAGCACAACTCAGCCTCTCGCTAGTCGCTTGGGTAGCACACAGTCTTGTTTCTGCTCAGGTTCGACGTTGTTTGCACGATGATGATGATATAAATCGAACACCTCTTCTGATAGTCTTTTGTTTTGCTTGTCTTTTCTCTTAGTAAGTATCTCGTCGTAGCCCTTCTAGTCCCAAACCAAACTCAATATTTTGCACTCAAAACAGTCCTTGCCTTTATCTCTACTCTCGACAGTCCTCACTCTTCTGCTGTTCGTCTTAGCGCGCTTCAACTCTTGCTTGCTTCTATCTCGACCGCTATCCAACGCTGCTGCTTCAAGACCCTGGTCCTTGTACGCTCGTACGCTCCGATCGAACACGCGAGGCAACGAGATACCTCTCTAGCAAGCTGCTGTATTTTATCTCGTGTGAGTCCATATTTTAACGAGCCAATCATTTACTCTCAAGAGAATCGCTCCCAGGTTGTTCTCAACCGCAATTTTGTATTCTGATCCAACTTTCTTGTCATACTTCCCCGGCCTTATCCAATGACCGTGCGTTTAAACTATTTGAAAAAATTGTTCCTTATTTCGCATGCAAAATACCCTTGGTACCGTACTTCATGCATTTTCATACAAACTAGAACTCTAATCTCCGATAACTAATTAATCCGCTGCCGTCTAATACCATACACCTTTTCTTCCCGACATTTCTCCTCCCGCCCATACGTCCAAGATCCATATCTATCAAACTAAGATTCGTATCCTTTCTAGTAACGTTCCGCATCCATCTGATTGCCTAATCGAATTCCTTCTTATTCAGTAGCTACGTACGCAAAACGAATCCCAGTCGATCTTGCGAAATATCTACGTACGCACCAACGTAGGCGACCAAAACCCAGCACGTTCTTCATTTCGTTATTCGGACCCAACCCACTGAATGTAATGATTGACCACCATTTTGAATTCCACTCTCAATTTGTAACCGAACTTCTAAATTCTTACCACATTGGCCAACCCTGATTTTTAGTAGGAAAACAAATTGTTTGCTACTCAAAGGCATCTACCTCAAACTTAACACATACGCTCGTACGCGAAAAATAACAGAACAGAAATTCAAATTATTTCAGCGAACGTAAAAATGGCCAGATTCATTCTCCGGCATACAGTAACTGATAATGTTAACTGCTGCTGCTACTAGCAGCTGCTGCTGCTGCTGTGTTTGCGCCTAGCGAATCGCCGAAAATCTATTGGCAATAAATCGCCCTCTTGGGTAAAACTGCCCTGTTGACCCTAGAAGCATCCACGGGAGGAGTCATTGACCTACGTAGTACATACATCTACCTGTAAAAATGCGCGGCCGAAATATCGCGTAGCTTGCAAAGATGATTGCCGTGGTCTGCAGCCATGCTGTGCTGCGGTGATGCTGTGACTAATGCTACAGCTACTGTTGTACTGCTTCTGTGTGCCGTGTGCTGCTGTGCGATTTATGGTTTAATGAGCTCTAGTTAATGGGTTTTCACCTACCTAAGGTGTCGTTTTTATAAAAGGGGCACGAAGACAAAAGTAGTTCCGGGAAAAACTCCAGTTATGGCCACCCTCGATGACGTATGCGTTATATAACGTTTACCAGTAACACACATCCATCCATGTTTTTTTGTTTACAGTAGGAGCATATGGGAAACAGCCACACAGCAGTGTGCCGCCGCCACCACCACCTCCGCTCCCGCCGCCGCCGTCATCGCTGCTGCTGCTGCTGTGCTGGTGCTCCGCTATAGGGTTACTCTCTCAACTGAAAACTGTCCGTTGCGCACCGCGACACATCGCGGAACGCGTATGCTCGTAACACCATTCAGCAGAAATTAGTTTTTAGTAGCACACAGGAAGAGGTCATAACTCTAGCAGAGCAACAGCAGGAGAAGCAGTAGAAGCAGCAGAAGCAGGAGCAGGAGGAGCAACCTCCGCCGCCGTCGCCAACGTCATCGCGTCTGCTGCCGCTGCTGCTGTGCTGCTGCTGCGCTATGGTGTTACTCTCTTATATAAAACTGCCTGTTGCGCACCGCAACGCATCACGGAACGCGTATTATACTCGTAGCATCAATCAGCAGAGTTTAGCTGTTAGCACGCAGGAGATCATAACACCAGCAGAGCAGCAGCAGCAGCAGAAGCAGGAGGAGCAGCGGCAGCAGCGGCGGTGACCTATTCCCCTTTGGAGTCTCAAAGGTTGTGGTGCTGTGTCCCAGTTGCCAAGCACAGCTGCAGCAGTGGTGTCTATTGTGTGTGCTGCGCTGTGTGTGAGCTGTGCGCTGGTTGCAGCAGTGAGTGGTTGTGGCGCCTAAAGAATCAACAGAAAAAACTAGTTAAAAGCTGGTGACGTGTTTTTTTACGGTGACGTTTTGTACAGCCAAAACAACGAACAGCCCAGCAGCAGTTGAAACGTTGAAAGTCTATACAGCCCAAAAAGCGAAAGTTTTCACCACCACCGGGAATGAATCTGTAACTATCTTCATTGCATGCGAGCTGAAACGTGGAGAAAAGAGGTTCATCACCCGTCTAGAAAGAGCGCACAGCAGTAAAACTGTCATCGTGGTGCACGCGGGCCGTCCAGTTCTTTACGCTGCAATCCGGACACATCCGCTACCTCAGCACCCCGGCGGTCTAGTGGACACATGCTACGGTAAAGGTGCACCGTTTTTTTTCTGAGGCTCCTCACTTGACGAGCTTCATACCTCACCCAAAAACTTATTTTGAGTACACTGAAAGTGCAATCCGATGACCAAACCCATGGCCTAGGTATAAAAATTATTCATATTGCAAAACAGGAATGATATTCCGACGATTTGGGGTTAAGGAGCCCCGTCATTCAGAAACATTTTTTTTCCAAAAGTGCTACGAGGGTACCTCTATCGTAGCACGTCTGTGGCCGATGCCGTAATCGTCAATTATCGATTTCTTGTCAACGCTGTTGTTGTTGGCCGTAGTTTTAGGTGTATCGCCGTTGTCAATCTTTTTAGAACTGCACCCACTTTGTTTTTGGGAAAAAAACACTTGGAATCAGTGCAGGATCATTTTTGAAATGGTACGAAGGTTATAACCCCTTCGGGGCTTCAGAGGGGGAAAACTAGGGCTTTTCACGGGTTAGGTCGGGTCAGGAGGTTTCCAGCATCTCGCGGGTCGAATCGCGTCGGGTCCAGAGGTGTACGAAATCTTACGGGTCAGGTCGAGTCGAGTCGGGTCAGGAGGTTTTTAATTTCACGGGTCGGGTCAGGTCGGGTCGGGCCGGGTCAGGTCACCCTGACCCGACCCGAGCCGCGAGAAGTGACCCGACCGGTGAAAAAGCTGGAAAATACGTCGAAAACAAATTACGGTTACAGCATCGACCACACAAAGCAACTTCGGGCTGCTGGAGTAGGGGATGTGTCCGAAGCGCCACGTTAGGAACTATACAACATACGACACGCGCACAGCATACTGATGCTGCTGCACTTTCTTCCTAGACGCTTGACAAGACTGCGATCGTCCATTTGTCGGTCGTTCTTCCTAGACACTCGACAACTGCAATCGCCCATTTGCTAGTCGATCTTCCTAGACGTTCGACAATAGGGTGTTTGCGATTTCCAAACTCTCTTGGGTTGGAAAAAATGTAAAAATAGTATTGAAATCGACGAATTCAATAGCCCAACGCTAACCAACCCACGAAAAAAATAGGTGAGAAATTAAAAAAATGGTGGGGGAAAAAAAAACTAACCTAACTTTTTGCCGTTTTTTTGTGGGTTGGGTTGGCCATGGATTGTGATTTCGACGGTTTCAATACTGTTTCTATAACTGGTATGTTTCCTACCCAACTCCTACCCAACCAAAGTTGGTACATCGCAAACACGCTAATACTGCAATCGTCAATTTGTTGGTCGGTATACATGGGTCCCGAAAGGGTTAGCCTGGGTGTGTGTAGCCGGTGGGTAGAGTTTTTTCGGATTGGTTTGATACGTGCCAGCTATGTTTTACAGTCAGTGGGGAATATTTAGACGAAGCACGTGTCTTCGTTGAAAATCTACTGCAGTAAGGTATACCGATTTCAAACAGCCGTAGAAAAGATAAGCCGGGAAAAAGGAGCCGCCAAAAATCGGCTTTGTCACGAAAGCACTGATAATAATTTTGTTCTATTCTCCATTAAATCCGCTCTCAAGTAGGGTTTGATTACGCTTTTTACAAATTGCCACTGTCCCCGGCTTTTGAGACAGCTTTCTCCATGTGCGCGCAAAAGTACGTCTAAAGTATACCTAGAGCAAGTTTGGGTGCGACAACGCAGCGCCCGGTAGGTGGCTAAATGACAACTTTAGAAACACGGCGAAGTTTGGGTGGGGCCATCGACCGATGGAAGAGGCCTCATCCAATCTAATACTTGCATTGAATGGTCGGCGGCAGCGTAAAACACTACAGCAGTAGTTATGGTTGTACTCGTAGAATCAGCGACCAAGACTAAGACAGAGGGGCCACTTTCAGGGCTCTCGCGCTAGTGGTTACCTTACGTATCAATTTACGGTCTTAAGACTTTGCTCTTTTCTGTTGACCACGGCGGAGGTAGGAGGGGTACCCCCATTTTTTTTTATGTAGACGCATGCGACGGCAGAGATGCGCCATTTTTTTTGCCGAGGCTCCTCACTTGAGGACCTCTGTACCTTCAACCCAAAGACTTATTTTGAGTAAAAACTGAAAGTGCAACACGACGACCAAAACCCATGGCCTAGGTATAAAAAAAAATATTCAGATTGCAAAACAAGAGAATGATATTCCGACGATTTCTTTGGTTAAGGAGCCCCGTCGTCCAGAAAATATTTTTGCGTAAAGGTGCTACCTCTATCGTTGCACGCGTCAGTTTTTTTTCACTTGGCGCGCGTGGCTCAGTACCTCACTAAAAAAAGCACGGACATAAATCGTATTTTTTTAGCGCAGCGTAAAAAAACAGTTTCATGGCGGCGGTGCTTATCGCGAAACCGAAAAGCACATACTGCGCAGGTAGCGACTCGCGGAAGTGAAAAAAAACGACCCCAAAAAGTTTCCTCCTTACGGTAGCCTTTTGATATGTTTCGCGATACAGTTAGTGAGGCCTATATAAGACGGTTAGAATAAGGCGGCCACCCGATATAGGGCGGTTGAAATCGGTTGGCACGACTGTAACCCCGAGTACAACTGTCTATCCGAATAGGGCGGCCTCTCGATACAGGGCGGCCAAAGTTCCTTCGCACTATACCACCTTGTATAGGCCCCACTACTACTGTATGCGTCGTAGCCATGGAATAGTTTGTTGAGTGCGCCAACAACACTGTTTAAGCCCGTTTTCGAGCTAGGTACAGAGCCTGTACTCGCGCAAGTGGCCTATACACGGCAGTGAACATGGGGGTACCACCCCTACGGTTTCCCTGCTCCAGTAGGAGTACTTGTAAGAGTGTAGTGACAGTAGCTGCTGTTTCTGTGGTTGTAGTGCCATCAGTCTCTGTAGGATAGGAGTATTATTATTTGTAAATAAATACTGCCAGCAGTGTATCCACCCAAACTACTGTACGTACTGCACCACCAATTGTTATCTTCGTTATATTACTTGTTCGAGTCTGTCAACATCTTCATGGTGTCACCTCTTCATTGCACGCTGTGAACAAGAATGCGTTTGTCTGTGAGCGTAGCTACGGCCTCCACAAACAATAGTAACGGACAAAACGAGGTTTTTGTAGAGCGAATTAGGCATATCTGGGGGTCTGCGTCAGAGTATATGGATATCATTGGAAATTAATACGGGGTTTCTCCAATTCTAGCAAGACAAAGGCCGGACCCACTACAGATCAGACTACATCATGACTTGGTTCGGTCTTCCGGGCGTGGTGTGTCATTGGAAGGCTTCAGGGCAAAGATGTCGGGAGACAGCACTTTCACCCCTTGACAGACAGCGTCAAGGCAAATGCCTTTACAGACAGCCTTGACAGCAAAAAACAGGGGACACGATCGAAAAATCCCCGCTTTTTGAAAAACGCCTGACCATATTA
>JAYJMJ010282869.1:0-11508 GCA_036873875.1 Laminaria ephemera
CAATTGAAGGAATACCAAGCTTATTGGCTGCCATGACTGCCGCAACCCGGTCTCGCTGATTGACGCCTATCGTACAATCTATGTTATGCACCTTTATTAAATTAACTAAGTGCTTAACGACACCGCTGGTAAAGGGTCTATTTAGCCCACCATCCTCAATGGTTGTAATACCGGCACTAGAAACTTCTTCCAAATACTTTTTGCAACGCTCTGGCGCAACACTGATAGCGCCGTGAACAAGAACGACACTATGGCCACTCCTGACTAAGGCAGACGCGTACTCCAACGCAACACGAGAACCGCCCGTGTTGTCAGGAGTGAGAAGAGTCATCAGATAATTCATATTTCAAATTCAATCAAAGCTTACTCACTAAAACTCTCGTTGCATTTTTCTTACTTTAAGTGTCGGATGTGTCCAAACCTTGGCAACACGCTTCGCCAAATACCAAAGAGCAACGGCCCTAAAAACAACTAATATCGAAACAATACAAACCAGTCCATTAATTCCATAATGTTGTGTAAAAAACCACCCAAGAACGATAAGAAGAACAGCCGTGGTTAAATTTACCATCACGTTCACTTTGGCGTGCCCGGTCATTAAAAGCGCTTGTCCGCTGTTACCAGTCAAACAATTTACGATCTGCCCAAGAGCAAGTATTGACAACAAATATCCTGCACTATGGTATTGCTGTCCGTATATCAAACTCATGGTAAATGAACCAAAAATACACATGAAAAGCAATATAGGGATAGATATAGCCGAGTAAACGGAGGCACTAACACGCAGCATAGCCTCCATTTCCTTGGTTTTTTTAGTAGCGTGCAATTGCGCAATCGAAGACGTGATTGTCATACTCACAATCTGAAGCGGAGCAATAGTCTGTAGTATCAACCAACGCGCCGCGCCGTACAAAGCCGCTTCATCTTTGACGACCAAGGAGCCTGCTATCCATATATCTGCACGCATAATAAGAAACATGAGCAGCTGGGTTTGCAAGAAAGTAAAATTCAGCGCTAGAATATCCTTTACTTCTATAGTCTCGTCCTGAAGATTGGATTCGTTTTGAACTTCGTTTTCGTCGTCTTCCTGAGCTAACCATCGCTTCTGCATAATCCAAATAATGAGAGGAAATATCACAAGAAAAGCAATTACTGAGGCCATGAGTACAACTGATACATTGAAGGTTATTCCAACCATCAAACCAATACCTAATAGAATAAGGTAAATAGTTTTGGTTATAGGTCCGCCTGTTTTCCCATCAAAAAGCGAGGCATCTGAGATGGCGTGGATACTTCGAAGCGTGGCCGAACAGAGTTGCTCTAATGCCAGTACAGCCCCCGAACAGAAGGTAAGTAGCACCAATAAGGGAGAAATATCTAAAAACGCACCAACAGAAGTACCGAAGAGGAACCACCCGCCAACACATATTAATATAGCGAAGCCTAACCACGAAATGATAATTCTTTTAACTAAGCGACGTTTTGCATCAACAGTGAATTGGTCCGCTGTACCAGCGATGAGCTTTATAATCCCCTGATTTAATCCACCCAGTGCGATCGTACTTATAAAAATCGCAGAGTTCAGGCATATGATTAATATCCCATAGTCTGCCAAGGACAATGTTCTGGCCAAGAAAGCGTGAAGAACCAAGTTGACAACTAGCGCGTAGAGTCGCATCAAGGTCGCAACAAAACCGCCACGGACCAACCGTTTTTTTAATTTAGATACCACAGACTTGCCCTATAATTTTGGAAATCTGTGTTTGAGAAGTGACTTATAGACTTTATCCACATCCTCACACATACCAACTAAAGTTAGGTTTTTTGAAATACTAATAGCGTTGTTTGATTTGGTCTTTCGCAGAGTTTCATTATTGACCAGTTCCAGCACGCTTTCGCTCATACCGTTTATATCCCCTACCGGTAATATATAACCAGCATCTTCTTGCAATAAGCTAGAAGCTCCAGCGGCATCCGTTGTTACAAACGGAACACCGAGCATGACGGATTCGATGAGTACATAAGGAAAACCTTCATACCGGCTTGGCAGAAGAAATACATCAAACGCTTGGATCATTCTGACGCCCACAACCAAGCCTGGAAACAACAATTTGTCAGCTACGCCCAGTTTGGCGGCAACTGATTTTGCTTCATCTAATAGTGGTCCCTCACCGGCCAATACGAATTGTACGTCCGGCGATTTCTTTATAATTTGCGCACAAATTTCCACCAAATGTATTGGGGATTTTTGATTATCAAATCGACCGACAAAACCGACAACAGGGTGATCGGTATTTAATCCGTATTCGGCAATAATTTCATTTTTGTTGTGTTTCTGAGGAGGATCGATTCCGTTTGGTACCAACGCAGATTTTTTAGGATTTAAACCCAATTTTTCGGCGTGTTGTAATTCTTCCGGAGAAACACAAATGAGGCAATTTGTTAAACCAGACAAAACCAGTTCAACTTTAGAGTAGAGAATTTCAGCCGGCTTTGACAGCGTAGGATTCATTGAGAAAAATGCATTAGGCGTGTACAGCACTTTTGCACTCAAACCAATGCCTGCCAATCGAGCGATCAATCCACCAATGGAACTGTGCCCATGAATAAAGGAGATATTCTTACGCTTACAATAGTTGCGGACACGCAGTGCGACTTTCAGATCGGCCAATCTTGGTTTGTTTGTTGATTCAAACTCGACCCAGTTAATGCCGGGCAACGATTCGATTTTTTCTTTGAATCCGGTTGATATGCGAGTCGAGCTATAAAAGACAGTGACTTCGTACCCGTTATTTACTTGCCATGTTGCAAGATCTTGTACATGTCGACCTACCCCTGCAAACGTCGCTTCAACAACATGAACTACCTTCATTAATGCCATGAGGGTATTGATCTATTCAATAGTGCTTCAACAAACGACACATCTTCTGCAAATGATTCCGTTAGCTGCTGTCGAATATCGTCTGGCATAATCGGGGTTTGCAAATTTCTTCGTTTAATACCTTCTCGTATTTTTTTGGGCACAATTGACTTTACAGTGCTTTCAAGCAATACATTAGACCTAACGAGATTACTCAGCTTTATAAGCGATTTATTTTTAGGCTCACCACCTCTATTAACGTCACCCAATTTTTCAAAAGTATGCGCGCTATCCAAATTTAAGAAATTAACCGCTTTTTTAACTTCACCCTCCCAATCTGCTTTGAATTCTTCTAGTACCAGAACAAGCATATTGTCACCAAAGTGTTTGTGGAACGGTTCAAGTTGTTCTCGATAACGACTCAGGGTTTGGTAGCGCCACATATGGTGGTAGTTTTTACGTACTCTTTCATCTTCTAATTTTAAAGCTTGCGCAAAATCAGCCACAGGCTCATGCCCTCGTCCTCTAAGGTATAGATAACTTGAGAAACAACGTTCTACAGGCGCGCGCAACATAACAATGATCTTAAAATCTTCGGCACCGTATTTATCTATGTTGCCTATAGTGTCTTCAGGAAAGCACAGGCTGGAGACAGAACCATCACCACGCCATTTGTATTGTGCAGCGTCAGAAAAAAGATTATAAAATTCGTCTGGATCGCTAACGATACGGTTATTCATCATTAAATCGTCGCCATCTCCTTGATAGCTTCCAACCGATTCAGCATGAGCGTAAAAGTGTGGCTCTTTTGGCTGAGTAATAAACACATCTGGATGTTGACTTAACAAGGTAGCAAACACCGTAGTACCCGATCTCGCAGCACCAATTACAGAAAAATTGGGAACGACTTTATTTGTATTATTGTCAACCACTAGTGCGCCTCATCCCGACCCAATAAAGCAGGCACTGTCCGAATGATGATGGAAATATCTAACCAATGAGACCAATTCCTTAAGTACCATTGATTTAACGCAATTCTTTCCGGATAAGGTACATCATCTCTTCCGCTAATTTGCCAGAGTCCGGTTAAACCTGGTCGCACACTTTGATAGAGTCTCATTGCGGAATTTCCGTATGAGTCAATTTCTTGAGGCAAAATTGGGCGAGGACCAACTAAGCTCATATCGCCTATTAAAACGTTCCACAATTGCGGAAGTTCATCCAGACTTGTTCTTCTTAAAAAAGAGCCGGTTGCTGTGATGCGAGGGTCATCTCTTAGCTTGAACGAACTAAACCATTCCTCGGCTGCTTTAGCATCGCTTTTTAGCATATCAGCCAATCGCGCTTCAGCATCAACGTGCATGGTCCGGAACTTCAGGCAGGAAAATGGTTTTCCCTTGTGTCCGATTCGCTTGGAGCGATAGAAGACAGCGCCGCCCTGTGTGCTTAACATAATGCCCATTAATACTAAAAGGGGACTTATTAGTACAAGCGCCAGAAATGAGACCGTTATATCAAAGAGCCTTTTTACCAATCTCGAATACATTGCACCTTCATTCGATGCAAGCCGAATAAACAAAGTATCGAACTTTTCTATGGCCAAGACTTCCGCATTGACTGAGGATAAGCCTTGCATTGGTCGACCAATAATAACTTGATGGAATTTACTAGACACTTGGTCAGCCAACTCCTCCTGTACATCTAATAGATCACTATGCTCAAAAGCCAGCAATAACCTTGGCCTATGGTATTGGTTGCCCAACATCTGTATTTCTCTAGCGATATCATCCTTTTGGTTTTCAGACCATAGAATACTTGAGTGCACCTCAATTGTGTATGCGACTTGATACCCTAAGCTGGAGTCACTCTCAATTGCCTTGATAGAGTCTCGTAAACAACTCCCTTCACCAACGACTAATAAGGGAACATACCAACGATTCAAGCGAGCAAGCGTGTTTTTTGCCAACAAGCGAAACAACGGTGTAATACAAATAGTAAAAAGCAGTGTCAGGGTTAGCAGCACTCTGGATACATCTGCCTTTATAGAAAATATGACGAAAATTGATAGCAATCCCGCATACACCGACATTTTTAATAATTCTCTGGCTTCAGTCCAAAACGGTTTTATCCGCATGTAATGGCCCCAATTAGCTGAGAACCATATCAAGGTTACTATTGGCAATATAAAAATGGTGAGCAAAGCATCTGAAGAAACTATCTGCTTGGGTGCTGGAAAATCAAACCATGATCGAACAACAGCACTCATTGCTAAAGCGCATAAAAATGATAGAGCAACCGCCAATATATCGCCGGACGCAAGAAACGCAGACCTGTACCATCGGTTCGACAGGAATTGGTCTGCTGATCGAAAAACGTTTACTTTTACGTAGTCATCGGGCTTTACAAATCCCCTGACTGGTTTTTCGATAGTTGGTTTGTTTATAGTTGACTGCATACATCCCTTACACGGTGTAAATCTGGAGCGTTAAAGTTAAGTGGTTATGCGGTACCGACGAAAGGATTACCACATTTGAGAATAAGATGACCCACTTAAAACTCTACCTACCATTACTTCAATTACATGTTCTATGACAACCAGTACTTTAACTACCAGTACTTTGATCTATTAGTTCTATAGAACTCTACTGTTTTAATAACTGCATCTTCAAAACTAATGCTTGGCTTATAGCCAAGTGACTCGGCAAAACTGGTATCTGCAATATAGTCGCCGGTTTCTATGTTGAAATAATTCTCCGGCCAATCAACATGGCTGTAGCTACCCTTACCAACCGCATCAATTACCGTGGTCACCATTTTCTTAAAAGGGACTCCAGCACCGTTGCCTAAATTAATTGTTTTAGCTGTGGTAGATGGGTCGATTCCACACAACAATATTGCAACCGCAATGTCTTCTACATAAATGTAATCGCGTATCTGGCTACCATCACCATAGATTGTTATGTCGCCACCATCCATCGCCATTCTTATAAACCAATTTAATAAACCATATCGGTGATGGATCATTTGTTGACGTGGCCCAAAGGGGTTAGGAACAACAACATTGGCGTATGCAATACCGTAATTTTTGTAATAGATCTCTTGGTACTTTTCGCCTAACAATTTATGGGCACCGTAGATCATTAAAGGGTTAGTTGGATGGCTTTCCTTTACGGGGTTCTCTGAGATCGCTCCGTACTTCATCCTAGAGCTGGTAAACACAACTTTTGCGTCTTTATTATGGTGTCTACAAGCTTCGAGCAAGTTTAGGTGCCCTCTCACATTGATATCGAGGTCTAAATAAGGGTCCTTCATACTATCCGTGTAACTAACATGGGCAGCACAATGGAATATGAAATCCTGATCTTTGACCAAGTCGTTAAGTACATCGATATCTCGGATATCACCAATAACCGTCTTTATCTTGTCTTCATACCCGGCTATATTGGCCGCATTACCACCGTGATCAGGCAGTAGGTTATCAAGTACAGTCACCTGCGCGCCAAAGTCAGCCGCCAACGTTGCCGCATAGCTACCAATCATGCCCAGGCCACCAGTAACCAGTACTCGTTTGCCCGAGTATTTTCTGATCGAATCTTGTACCTTACTATCCAATTTCGTGTTCCATCAATAAGCTAAATCGCAACCCCTAAAGCGTGCACAAATTAGGAGCTTGCTGAATCGACTATTATACGTCTTCAAAGACTGAATAACTTGAATAAGTCGCGCTTTCACCAACAACTGCACAGACAAGAATTGCGCTTTATATAGGCTGTATCACAAGCAAAACGTGACGTATTAGACAAGCTCAATCATTGCAAAATATCTAAATCTTAATCTGTTAAGCCAAAACGTCACATATTTATACGATTTAATATAGTCTACGGAAAAATAAGGGCGCAATATTTAAGGAATGGCATCTGGCAATGGCTGTTGTGAGCACTAAGCACTGCCCGAATCAACTGTTAAATTGCTGATGCAAATGTCAATCTAGTGAACAAACAAACTCCTCGACTTCTATATCGCCTTTTTAAGGCTGACTCCAAAAGCGGCATTTTGAATCACCGCCTTTGACTAATACATAAGAGCCAGCCGACAGCCAATAAAGCGTATTAAATTTGAGTTGCTCACCACGTATTTGACAAGGATAATGGTGCAAAGGATAATATCCTTACCGTGTCTATACTGAGCGGTCAGGATAAAGAACAGCTGCAGTTAATCTGACGGTAATAGCCTCAAAAGCTGTGCAAACCAGCAAAGCACTAACGATTAGTCAGTTGCACAGAGTCTCCATAGTCAAGAATTTTAACCGCCTACTTTCTGTGATGACGGAGCTTGACTACGATGCATGGTATACGACGCTAAGGCCTCGACATTCTTAGGCAACAACCACTAAGTATGGTCTGTTTTATTATTTACTGGCGATGCCTTAGCTGTCGTCAGCAGAGCCCATTAGAAAGAACATGAATAAAGTATATTTAAATAGATACAGATTGGCCATTTTATGCCTAATTGTAAGTACCGTAACGCTACAGTGGGGTAGATTGGGCAGCTCAATACGATTTGGTGATTTGGGCATGATCGTGTTCATTTTTCTTGCTGGCTTCTATTGGATATTTGCAAGAGTAAAAATCGACGGTGAAGCTAGGAAAATCCTTTTCGCCTACGTTTTCATATGGATTGTTGCTGTAATCGCGTTTTTCTTTCATAAGACTCCCGAAGGCTACTATCTAATTCAGCAGTGTATTTTGTACACATGCGTCTGCTTTCTGGTGTCTTCAATTGGCGTGAGAATATCAGACTTCCCCTACATGGCAAGAGCAGGAACAATTGCTACTCTTCTATTTTTGATTGTTTCGGGTAGTGACATCGGCATACCGTTCATTACTGAATACGTTAATTGGCTTTTAAACTATGAATACAGATCGATGTTATCTGCTTTTTATCGCCCATTGTTCAATGCATTTTCGGGCGAGGATGGCTTACTGATTTCAGGTAGTAAACGAAATGCCTACAGCATGGCCTTGTTACTGCTTTTAGCACTTTTTATCTGTTCTATCAAAATTCCAAGGAATATGTCGCTGTTTATACTTGATAGCACCATGATGATATTCCTTCTATCACTCGTTTTAAGCATGTTTTCAAGATCTGCCCTACTGGTGGTAATACTGTCAATAGGTGTGCTGTTTTTAGTTAGAAAAGAGCGTAGTCAGAGTGTGGTTCTAAGAGTGTTGCTGTTGTTTATGGCAACCGTTTTTTTACTCTACGTTTTGATCGGTATGACTGGATTTGGCGAAGTATTGTTTGAAAGGTTGTTCTACGACACATACTCTTACGAATATAGATTAGGCCATATTGAGGAGTTCTTCAGCGCTACACGAAACAGCTTGATAGGCGGTGTCGGTTTTTACATTACTAACTCCGGAAATACAATTCACAACCTTTTTCTAGGCAGTTGGTCTCAAGCCGGAGTAGTAGGCCTATTGTCATCACTGTTGCTATTCGGCCTGGTATTCTTAAAATTTTATAAATTCCTATTAATTCAGAATCGGGCGAAGATTTTAGCCATACTCTTTCTGCCCTTTTTCATTAGAACGTTAGTGGGTGGAAATGCCGGGTTTCCAGAACTAGCAAATTTGCTTGGTGTTTTCATAGCTTGTAGCGCATTGAGCCTATCAAACAGTAACTCACGGGCAAACGTGGAAACAAGAAGTCGCAGAAAACGTCGTCAATAGGCGAGTGACAATACATGAACAACGGGCTAACAATAAAATATCGATTACTGAATTTATTACTACCCTGTTGCATGGCACTTTCAATGTCACTAGAAGCTCATAGTGACGATTCGCTAATAGTCGACCCGAGCAGCCAGCTCAAAACTCCATTCAATGTTTCTAGCTTTGTCAATATTCATAAGCACCCAATTGCCTTAAAGCGGTTAAAAGAGCTGGACCCTGGACTGGTTCGTTTCTTCATCAATGATTTGCGTGATGAAAGACAGCTTGAAAATGTTCGGTTGGCAATACATGAATTAGGTGAACATTCGAGGACCTATCTACTACAAATAAATTTACTCGAACAACCTGATACAGACGTTTTTTTAACTGACCTAACCGCTGTAGTCGATGAATTTTCCGAGTTTATTGATTACTGGCAGCTTGGCAATGAACTGGACAACAACAACAAAAGATTTTTTCCGTTTTTACCCTCAGACAGCAATTTATATTCGCAGCTGTTGTCCGAATTTTCGACGGTTGTAAAAGAGAACAACCCTGACTCTTTGGTGTCGATTTCCATAAGCACAAAAGTCTACGAAATAAAACAACGTCAACGATTTCTAAAACGTCTTTTAGCGTCCTTTAAGACACTTGGGCCAAATGTTGTCGATGCAGTAGACATTCATTGGCACAAAGAGTACGACAATGTCGAATCACTGGTTAGTCACATTGAAAAAATCAAATCTGATTTTGAATTTCTTGATGCCCAATACATTATGACTGAAAACAATACCTTCACGGGAAATGCAGTGATACGCGATTCCAAGGGACATGTTGTAAAGGAATATGGGGTTCAAACACAAAGCATGCAGTCGGCCTATGCTGTTAAAAGTTTGTATTTAGCGTTCTCTAATGGTTTAAGTTACGTCACTTTTGGTTACCCCGTCGATCGGACATTATTTGGCGCAAACAAACACAGCTACGACCATCCGTTCGGATTAAACGGCATGTGGTACTCAGATGAAAAAACCTACGGTCAAACCAAACAAACTAAATCTGGCCCCAAACAATCAGCCCATACGTATTGGTTCTTATCCCGACTGATTGCGTTGTCAAAAAAGATATCGACAGGGGTAAATTCTGAAGCGTCAGAAACAATACGTTTTAACGTAGAAACAGAATTTGGGACTTACGTGGTTATTTGGGAAGAAGGCGTAACAAGAACGAATCACAACCGCCCTAGAAACTATGACATCACGAATATTACCAATGCTGCCGACATGATCGTTATGACTGGACTATCAAAAAACACAAAAAAATGGCCACCAGAATCATTTGAAAATTATTACACTAAGCCATTCACTACGGCCTCAGATTCTTCAATGACAGTTCAAGCCATTAGAGGGGAACCAATATTTATACTTCCCAGACAACTCGCCGATAAAGTCTTTGGATTGTAGTTTTTTCTACTCGACTACAAATCTAATATTTTCAACAACAGCATTGCCAGAAACATCGTAAATCCACACAGCTGCATTGTGCTGGCCAGTGGATAACGATTGGGGAGGTAACAGCCATTCAACCTCTTCGTTATCAAGTACACCAATATGCGAGGAGTCAAGCGCACTAATTTGTGCGGGCAATCCAATTCTATTATTTCCGTAGCTATCTCCGTCCCAAAACATTAAATTGGATAGCTTACGGACGAAAATCTCAACACGATCGATTTGATGATTATCTTGTGCAATGCCGCCTATGGTATCTGTGCTCGTTAAATTTCCACCTTCAACGGGTGAGAGTATGGAGCCAATGGGTAATATGTTATCTCCAATATTATCAATCTCAAAAAACTGGCTTGCCGCTTCTGGGTCCCTATTGCCACGTGCATTGACAGATCGAGCACTCACCCAATATTCATCCATATTAGCCGGTAGCTGAAAACTATATTGCCAGTTCGAATCACTCTCCGGACGCTCCATTGGCAACATCACATGAGTGTATGTCGACTGAAAAATTTTGCCATTCCAGTATGCTCTGTCCGAAACTCGCCGAATAACCAGGTGAACTGAAGCGATGGTCGTATTAGGCTCACTCGTGGCATTGCCTGACAAAGCGATGTTCATAACGTCAATCTCGCTTTCAATTTCAACATTGAGCGTTGTCGATAGACTGTCAGTCTTGCCAACTCCGGAACACCCACTACCCGAACACTTAGACAGTCGTTCAAGGTCTATTTCTAGCGAAAGACGTTTAGCATCTGCTAACGAGTCGTAACTATTGGTCAATTGCCATGGATCAGAGATTAGATCGTAATACTCACGATCGCCGTTTGCCCATTCAACATAAATATCCTCATTGCTTCTGCGCGCAAAATAGTTCGTCTTGACCTCATGACCACTAACGTATGAAGACTCTTCGTTTTCTATAAGCAGACTACCAGGCCAGTTGTCGATAGCAACTTCCGTTGAATCACTAAGCAGACTTTTGAAAGAACGACCGTCAACAAAATGCGGAATGTTTGCATTGGCAAGATCAAGAAAGGTAGGAACCAGATCAATATGCCCTAGCAGGTGCTGCTTGGTGATTTTTTTGGGAACATTAGGCCCGCGAACCAAGAGCTCTACTCGTGTCGTTCTATCAAATGCATGTTTTTTACCCAATGCACGATGATGCCCTTGCTGGTATCCATTATCTGAGGTTAAGAAAATGTATGAGTTGTCTAATGCCCCTTGCTCATCTAGTGCACTCACGATCTTCTCTACCATCTCATCAACCGCCTTTATCGAGCGTAACCGGTCGCCGAAACGCTCATCTTCTCTGCGTAGCCCTTCGGCTCCAAGCCTGGGTAATTTGGCATATTGCCCTGGCTTATCAGACATATCTGCTTCGTCTAGATTGGGAACGCGAGGCAAAATGACGTCGGTAAATAAGGAG
>JAYJMJ010282891.1:0-11506 GCA_036873875.1 Laminaria ephemera
CCCCCCCCCCCCCCCCCCCCCCCCCCCCCCCCCCCCCCCCCCCCCCCCCCCCCCCCCCCCCCCCCCCACAGCGTACCCATTTGTTGCTTGCATTGGTCATTTGACCATTGACCACGCACCCCTTTCGAGACGGAGCACCGTTCTTACTCCTTATAGAGACACCTCCAACATTTGGGCGCTCATTACGTTTCTTCCATATATTACATAACAAATTATTGCTTATCTCATCTATTGGCGGGGGTTTAACCATGCATGGGCGTAGTCTGTCAGACCGTAGACTTTCGGGGGCAAATCGTAACGCACAAGACGCGGAGGTGGGGGGCAGGGGGGGGTGTACTCATTGGGGGGGGAGGGGGAGGTAGGGGGGAGGGTGTAATAACTGTCTTGCATGGCCGTAGTCTGTCAGACCATAGACCCTCGCGGGCGAATATCAACACACAAGACTCGGAGGGAGGGGGAGGTAGGGGGGGAGAAACGTATATCGCGCGTACGCGTTTTCTGTTGGATGGTAGTTTGCTGTGAACAAGAATTGCGTCAGGTGTGCAGGCGCAATGGTCTAAGGGGGCTTGGGGCACGCGCAGGGAGGGGGGGGGGGAGGGTAGGAAAGAACGCAACCTTGTTTGAACTCGTCAACACGGGAGCGGGGAGGGGGGGGGAGGAAGGGAGGAGGGTGGCTGCCTACTCGCGTCAACTCTTTTAAAAATGGCATCGAATGTTACGGGGGGCCGTTACGCAAGCGGTGCTACTGCTGTGTTGTCCCGTTCTAACCCTGCGCTACAGGGTAGAGGCGTGCTACGAGAGAGTATCCGGTTTAAGAGCGTCCGCAATAAGAGAAAACGGACTCAAGAGCGGTCAGATCAACTTGTCACCCATCGTGACGTCTATACTAAAACCTATACGATGCTCAATCTGAGATAAGAGCGGCACGGAGACAAGAGAGGTAACACTGACCTGTCCCGAGGGGCTCTTAATTCGGGTACCCCACTGTACTACCGATAGGTTCGCACTCATTCTGTTTGCGGTAACACGGCATAATATACACCCCTCACCGGTAATGGACGTCCATTTCGACCTCGATACTATCAAGGTACATCTCTTGGCGCGCAGAATCCACTGGGGCTTCTCCCTGGTTCTGTATGGTGGCGGAGGCGGTTGGCGTAAGGGGCGCGGGAAAAAGATAGCAAAGGGGTGCACGGGACGGATTTAGAGAGAGGGGGGGGTATTCATTTCATGCATAGCCGTACAGTAGTTACATGACCATAGACCCTCGCATCCTTTCAATACCGGCACAGGGCACGTCGGTTTTTCACCGACCAGGCAGACATTGCGTGCACCAAGCGCGAAGCGCCGTGTGAGAAGGGGGGGGGGGGGGGTGATGGAAGAAGCATGATCGTACACCAACAAAATGAGGCGTGGAGGAGATGGCGATACCAAGCCGGAAGTAGGCACAGAAGGGAGGTAGAGATCGTGATAGGGTTAGGGTCAGGGTCTCAAGTAGGTTTTTGGGCAGTTTTTGAATTTTTCCTTCTGATATTTCTGGAACCTCAACTTGGGCGACACCAATTTCCAAAAAATCCATCGTTTATCCTAGACAATAATCCAAAACATGCGGTAAAGGCGGCTCAGTAATAAAGCAGTATAATGCGAGAACGCTGGTAGGCAGGGGTGCATCTAAACGTTTATGAGGCTCCTCACGCGAGGAGCTCCATGATATATCCCACCCAAAAACCAACTCTGAGCAAAATTGTATTATACGCTTAGCCCGATGAACAACCCATGTTCTAGAGTAGGTATATAATGAAAAATATTGTAAACACAAATATTTCTTCTACTTTCTGGCAATGTTTCTGAGTAATTGACATTGAAGCTCATGCTGCACATTAGAGGATGGCAAATATATACCTGGTAATAGGATTCCAACAAGATTTAGTAGTCAGAAGTATTGGAGCCAAAAAGTGCCACCCCAAAATCGTAGCACTCGTCAGCTCCCCCCATCACATGAGAGGAAAACACACGGCTTACTTACTGTTTTCACGGTCTTGAGGGCGTAGTACCGCTTGCCGTCCACAGTAGACACGGACACCTTGTCCACACACCCGAACCCCCCCTCCCCTAGCCTCCCCTCTTTAGAGTACAACTCCTTTCCCACTGACAGAACTTCCTCCGCGATGAACACGTCTCTATCGATGTCGTCGCTGTCCGACGCCCGCACGCGCTCGACGAAAGCGTTATAGAAATACCCAACCTCCGACTCATCGCTCTCCTCCAGGATGCTATTTGCAGGGGAGGTGTCGGTTTTTGCTACTTGGTCTTCCTGCATCGACACATCAGTTGTAGTCCGTGTCTGCGCGTTTCCTTTCTGTGAGTGTTCCTGTGTGCGAAAGCAGGGCAAGCATGAGAAGCACGAAGGTTGAACAAGGCGAGGAGAGGCGAGGCGGCGAAGCGTTTGCTCGTCATAATAAGAAAATATTGGCTTTGTCAGTCAAGACGTGTTGAAAATCTAGACGGTCGGGTCGGGTCGGCTTTGAAAAACAAGAATCTCACGGGTTAGGCCGGCTTGGGTCAGGAGGTATTCAAAATCTCACGGGCCGGGTCGGTTCATGACCCGCGAGATACGGGTCACGTCGCGGGTGGAGCATTTTGACCCGCGAGTTGTTTTCTGTGCTGACCCGCGGGTCGGAACCGCAGATGCTACCCGGAGATCCGACACTTTGAAAACTTATTGCTTGCTGCCCGATGGCATCTGTGGTTCAGATATTTGTTTTTGACCATATTCGTACGTTAAAACGCCGCCAAATGTATATATCCATGTTCACATATATCCATATCAAGTACGCCAGGCGACATATCACTGCGGCGAACAAAAATATCGATCAAATCAATTTTGAAGTGTCAACCCGCTGGTCGGATCCGCGGGTCGAACCCTTGGGGTTGGGAGAAAAAATCTCCCGGGTCAAGGTGACCCGACCGGCAACATGACTCGTAATTCACGTGTCATTCGGAGTCTGTCGGGTCGGGTCGGGTCGGGTCACCCGACTCGATCCGACCCGACCCTTGAGGCTTGGCCTGACCCATGAACAGCCCTGACTAGTACCACGTTGTGAGGGATTTGGGCTTTGTCCTGGGGTGAAAACATGAAAGCATGACTCACATTGCAGTGAAAGCCGGGAAAGCGCAAGAATAGCAGATACGTTGGGCTTGACACGAATAATTTGTCGGCGAACAGATCAAAACACCGACCATGCAACTACTAATAAACGAGAACGATGACATTGTCAGAATATATCCATCTGGCGCCCGGTCAAGCTTCCGAGAGAAACAATTTAAGCTATAAGGGCAAGGCGTGCGGGGGTTGAAAACATAATATGTACCTCTCGGACCGCTTAGGGGATATACACTCGCCAAAAACAAGCAAACCGAAACCACACCCGCTTTAGAACATTGCGGTATCGTGCGAACTTTAAGGACAATAGTGCTGTTTTTTGTTTTTGTTTTCAGCAAATGGCAAGGCGGTAGAGGTACGAACACCGCCTCGCAACCAGCGATAATCCACCAGCACAGCAGATGCATGCCGCGATAGAGGTGCACATTTTTTTCTGTAGTTTCTGTATTGGGCGGCTCCTCAGTTAAAGGAACCCCGTCAGTCAGGAATGTATTGGCCGAACACCTCCACCCCTATCGTAGCTCGCGTTGACGACGTACGGTAATTAGCTGGGCTTTTCACGGGTTGGGTCACTATTCGCGGGTCGGGCCGGGCCTGGGCCTTGCCCGATCTATGAGATTTGAAAACCTCCTGACCTGACCCGACCCGACCCGACCCGACCCGACCCGTGAGATTTCAAACACCTTCTGATCCGACCGGACTCGACCCGCGAGATTTGAAAGCCTTCTGGCCCGACCCGCGGTAATTTGTAATGCTCGTGCCACTCTCACCTCTTCTTCTTCCACCTCAGCCGATACCTTAGCCATGTCGTATAAACAATCCTCGGTCGCAGCGAGAGTAGCTTTATGGCGGGGCTGTATTTTGTTTTCCGCCGGGGAGGACGTTGTTTGGGCAAAAACCGGGAGGGCAGCGAACGGTGGGGTGGGGAGGTGTGGTGAAGGTACAGCTATAGCTTGAGCGTGAGCGTTTCCTGTCGTGGCCTCTTGCTTTGTGCAGTGGGTGCGTGTCGTCGATGCTGCGCTAAACCTCTTTAGAGTTAACTGCACCCCCGTTTATAGGGACAGACTACTTGGGTTTAGTGTGGGACAAACGCACGCTACGATAGGGCTAACACCTCAATTTTCTGAAGCTCCTCGCTTGAGGAGCTCCATACCTCACCCAAAAACTGTCTTTTGAACAATAGTGTACGCGTAACCCGACGAACAACCCCACGCCCTACAGCAGGTACGCAACGATTACTACTGTACAACAAAAATGGGATACCATTGGTATTGGGTATTTTCTCTGTTAAGGAGCCCCGTGCGTCAGAAAAAAAATGGTTTACAAAAGCGCTACCCCTATCGCAGCACGCGGCGAGCGCTCTTGCGTCGAGACAAACCATCCGAATAGGGTTTGCGTACGCCTTTTCGGGGGCTGGAAGAGAACATTGCGGCTAGTGACCTCGGGATGGAACGTTGATGAGGAATAGAATAAATCATAGCAAAAATTAAAAGCTGTGGGGAAGGGAAATTTTGATACAGTTGACGGAGAGTCATAGAAGAAATACTGTTACTTTATGGAAGGGTGTTCGATTTATATCGGAACGGCATCTACGCTACAGTGTCGGAGGGCAAAAACAATTTTGGTAATTTTTTAATTCGTACTAATCCCATCGAGCCTACGACGTTCCCATTTTTTTTACACTAAACAAAGGGGACTCGAACGTCAATTACATGCCGTGATTCTGCAACACGCAGCTGAAGACGCGTGCAATCGTAGGGACACCACCTATATTGTCCGAAGCTCTTTACTTCACCCAAAAAACTGACTTGAGATTAGTCGACTGAAATAATCCCATGGTTGAGGTATACAACGAATACAACCGTAAACAAACATAGATGGGATTCCAACGAAATTTTGTCAGATCCTTAGTGGAGGAGAGTCCCAATCAGTCCTAAATGGGATTCCGACGAAATTTGTTAATTCCTTAGTCGAGAAACCCCATCAGTCAGAACTATTTTTCAGCCCAAAAACACTATCCTAGCACGCGTTCTGCACAAGGGTTGAAGTGACTTACATTGCACGCCATAAGTGCCTCGTTTGAACGGCGGATGTTTCCGTTAGCCTCGTTCTGATGCCCGTCCATAAACCCTAACACGTCTTGAGCCATTCTGCTGATGAAGAAGCGTCGCAGCCCACTGACCGTCGGAGAAGAACTGGGCGTGGCAGACTGTTCCTGGGTAGTTGTCGATGTGGTTACGGCGGTAGCAGACTGTTCCTGGTTAGTTGTCGATGACGTTTCGGCGGTAGTGGTGGTGGTGGGGGTGGTATGTTTGGTGGCCACGGGGGCGGTCGAGAAGCCGACGGTGATGGTGCTGGTGGTGGCGCTGGTGGCAAAACCGCCTACCCCCGCGAACCCGTCACGCCTTTCGGCAGCGTTTGTCTGGCGGTTTTGCCTTGGGGGGTTTCCGCAAACGTCGCGCCCCTCCTTCTCCAGGTACACTTCCCTCGATACAAGCCCGTCCATAACCGAGGATGGGCTAGACCCAGCCGAGTCTGCTCGGGAGGTAAGGTCATCCATCTCAACTTCAAGGTTCCCGGCCGTTTTTCCCGAATCTTCCCCCCGCGACGTGAGTCGGGGTTGCTGTCCTGTTCCCGAAGCACAATCCTCATTCCACGACATGAATAGGGGCGGCGGCTCGTTAACCGAGGTGTCATCCTCATTCGACGACAGTAGAAGGGGCGGATTTCCATTTTCCGAGGAGTCGGTGGTGTTGGTGATGTTGGTACCAGAACAACCGCCTACCCCCGCGAACCTGTCGCGCCTTTCTGCAGCGTTGGTAGAAGAACAACCACGTAACCCCGCGAAACCGCCACGCCGCTCCGACACGACCATCCCACGGCAGTCCTGCCTCGCGAAGTCTTGGTCATGGCCAATCCCCTTTTTCGTTGCCAGGTAGGCTTCCCGCCTTATCAGCCCGTCCAGACCCGAGGAGGGGCCAGACCCAACCGATTCTGCAGAGGAGGTAAGTCCATCCATCTCATCCTCAAGGGTTCCAGTCGTGTCTTCCGAGTCTTCCCCCCGCAACATGAGTGGGGGCGGCTGCCCGGTTCCCGAGACACTATCCTCATCCCACGACATGAGTCGGGGCGGCGGCTCATTTCCCGACGCGTCATCCTCATCCCACGACACGAGAGAGGGCGGTTTTTCCTTTTCCGAGGATTTTCCCTCATCCCACGACATTACCGGTGGCGGCGATTCATTTTCCGACCCACCCTCATCCCACGACAGCAGAGGGGGGGGTGACTGTTCCTTGTCCGACGGGTCGTCCTCCTCCTCATCCCACGATAATAAAGGCGGCGGCTGTCCACGCCGACAAGCAGCCGGCGGGCGCGCAGCCATAGGGGGGGCGGCGGGGGGGGAGGGGGGGTGTAATTGTTGTCATGCATGGCCGGAGTCATATACCCTCGCATCTCTACAGTGCCGACGCGTCGGAGTTTTACCGACCAGGCAGACATGGCTTGCACGAAGCGCGAAGCGCCGTGAGGTGTTCGGCGAGTCGCATGAAGGGTGAACTGCAGCCTACTAAGAACCGCTTTTGAGGCGGAAATCTACACCTTGTGCGTATTTTCTTGTATATGGATGACAATATCGCATTACTAGATTTGTTTTCCGGTGTGACCACTTCTGGAGACAGTAATGGGTATACTATAGAGGGGGGGAGAGGGCGGTCGAAACATTGGAGAAGGTTAGCTGCGTTCAAGAATCCGCGCGATTAGGGGGTGCGAAAAAAATGCTGACTGCGAGCATGCCGCGACATTCGACCAGAGAAAGAGAGTTTTGCGCCAACAGCCCACGACGTGCCGCGTCGATGGCGGTGGCAATAAATAATTTCCGTTGGTTTTCTTCTACTTTCTGGGAATGTTTATGAGTGATCGACGTTGAAACTCATGCTGCATGCACATTGTCGGATGACAAACATAATGATTGGGTATTGGTCAAAAGGGGGTATACTGTACCCCCGTTCTTTTCAGCCAAACGGGGGGGTAGGGAGTACTGGCCCGCGGGAAGTGCCCGTGCGTAACCCAACCTGCCTTAACTTCAATTCTGACGCGTTGGCAAGATGCCCGCAGCCCATGCCGGAAGCGTGGTACGATAGGGGTGGCACATTTTGGCTAAAATGTTTTCTGAATGACAGGGCTTGATAACCCAATACCGTTAGAATGTCATTCTTGTTTTGCACTATTTTTCGTTGTATACCGAGGCCATGGGATTGTGAATCGGGGTGCACTTTCATTTCTTCTCAGCTTTTGTGTTTGGGTGGGGTATAGAGCGCTCCTCGAGTGAGGGACCTCAGAAAAATGAGGTGCACCCCTACTACTGTATCATGCATCGCAGAGAAAAAAAGCAAAACCCCACCTCCGTTACCGAGAAACCTCTCGTGGACCACGCCGTATAAAACGGCACCCGCGATTTAGGCAAAAAAACTACTTGGAAAAATGAATTACAGTGGGATACCCGATTTAAGAGCGTCCGTGATAAGAGAAAACGGACTTAAGAACGGTCAAAACGGCTTGTCACGCCCTGTGACGCCTAACCCTAAAACCTGTATGATACCCAATCTGAGATAAGAGCCTCACGGAGACAAGAGCGGCAACACTCGCCGGTTCCGAGGGGCTCTTAATCGGGTTCCCTGCTGTACTTTTGATATTTTACTCCTTGTAGATACCAGACGTAGAGAGCTACCGTCACGTACTACGTGTTATATAGAGAGGAAAACCGTTCTGCACTAGTGGTAGTCTACAGGGACACCCACAGTGCACTAAGAAAACGAGCATTAAGAATGATGAAGACTCAAATTTACAGGAAAATAAGAATTTCGGGAGGGAAGTCGTATTTCTAAAGTTATTGTAGAAAACACCCATTCCAAAAAGAAATCTGAGCCAGACCAAAGTTCCTGTTTCCTACTGGTATTTCTATTAAACTAAGAAAACGAGCACTGAGAAACGCAGGCGAGCTTTACAGGAAAATGAGAACTTCGGGAGGGAATCGTTATACTGAATTTAGTGTATAACGCACCCATTTTAATAGAAGAAATCCAGCTTGGACCAGAGTTCCTGTTTCTCATTACTGTCAAACTAAGAAAACGAAAACTAAGAAAGACAGGCTGAGAGATTTACAGGAAAACAAGAACCTCGGGAGTCGTTATACTGAAGTTAGTGTAAAATGTGCCCATTCTCAAAGAAGAAATGCAGCCTGGACCAGATATCCTTTTTCTTGCTACTATTACTCTAAGAAAACGAGCGCTAAGAAGCCAGGCTGGGCTTTACAGGATACTTAGCCGGAGAAGAAGAACGTCGGCCTCTGTTCTGAAGTTAGTATTGAATGCGCCTATTCTCAAATAAGAAATCCAGCCCGGAACCGATTTCCTGTTTCTTGCTGTGAGGTGTCCTGTACTGAAATACCAGGTACACATGAGTAAAGAGTGGTACTGCGAGCGAAGGGACAAACGGTGCGTTGTGACAATATCTTGCCAGTGGGATACACGATAAATCCCTCTCCGACCAAGCAAGGCCTGCAGGCTGCCGCAGTAGACCTTACCACTCATTCGACACTATGGTTGACGCACACTGTGTACGAAACCAAGAGGACTAGCCCTAAACATTGGTTGGGTGGGTTGGGGTTATGGTTATGGTTGTTTATACCTGGTAGTTATATTCGTATCGTACACAGTAACCCTCAATCATCGTGTCGAATAAGTGGTAAGGTGCCCAGTAGACCTTGCCACTTATTCGACACTATTATGGTGGAACTTACCAGGTACCAGTTGTTCGACACTTAGCTATTCGACGTTATGGTTGATGCACACTTTGTATGGGACGAAGAGGGCTAGCCCTAAACATTGGCTCATTGGATTTGGGTTAGGGATTGCGTTTGTGACCCTCAACCATAGTGTCGAACACGTGGCAAGGTGCCCTCGGCTGCCGGCGGCCTAGAGCCGCACACGCCGGCCGGGCGGGACGTTATCTATCATTGGCAGTGCCATTTGCTGACATGTTTATTTGCTACGTACGTACTGGCATGTTGGTCCATGGCATCAAATGAAGCGCCTGTCAGTGCAGTATTGACATTTTATTATGTCTCTGCCGTAAAATGGGCATGTGTGGCTACTTCTACAGCAGTATATAGGTCAATACTGCTGCTGTATTATACTGGCACAGAGTACCGTAGTTGGTTCATTGCGCCTCTCGGGCTCTCTTAGCGTTAGGCAGCAAACGAGGGACGTCTCTCGGGCTCTCGGGTCCGATTTTTTCTATTTGCTCGTACATGTAACTAGTGTTAGTATAGCAATCGAATGAGTATCATTCGCGTTGCTTGTCTCCAGGCTCGACGTTTTTTTACGGAAAGAGGTACCGGTAAGGATGTGCGTGTGCACAACCCGAGACGGTGAAATCAGTGGAATAGTGGACTGTATGCATACGTACCTACATATATTACCACGTAAAGCTGATGTACGACTGCTGTACGTACGTAACTGCTGCATATACTGCTATACTGTACCTACTTCCGTACGTACGTACCTACTGTACCTACTGCACGTGCCTACTGAACGTGCCTATGGCGTACCTACTGTTGTAAAACCCGATGCTCTCCTCAATATGGCGGGTACCCCTAAAATTGAGGTAGTATAACAACCCCAAACAGGCAGTATAGGTCCTATTAGTTCGTACTTGCTGGTATATCATACGTACCTACTGCTGTACGTACGTGCCTACAGTGCCTAGTGCACGTACCTACGGCTGACGTATTCGTTTCTGTATCTACTGCTGGCACCTACTGCGCACCTATTGCTGTACGTACGTAACTGCTGCATCTACTGTTATACCTACTATACTGATGTACCTACTGTATGTACTTTCTGTTGTACGTGCCTACTGTACGTACCTACTGCTGTACGTGCGTACCTACTGGACCTACTGGACGCACCTACAGTGTACCTACAACGCACCTACTGCTGCAAAACCTGATACTTTCAATTGGGCGGTTGCCGCCTTACTGAGGTAGTCTAACAACCTCAATAAGGCGGTAACGACCCTATTAGCGAATATGGCGATTGCTCCCGATAAAGCGGTAACAGGGGTCGCACACCACCGCCTTATTCGGGGACCACTACTACTACTACTACTATTGTAGAGTGAAAGTAAACCTACTGCTGTAAGTACATAATACCTACAGCACCTACTGCTGTACATACGGCTTGATGTACGTATCGCACAGCTGGTGACATATATACGTACGTACCTACTTCAATACTGCTGTGGATTATACTGTCTGTAGTTCAATCAAGTTTTGTGGGGGTCTTTTTTAACTCGGGAGGCCGGAATGGGCGGAGAGGAGGCTGCGACTAGGAAGCCGGGGTACAACAACAGCAGTGTCTTCTCTGAACACCGTTCCACTTTAGTGGTCACTAAAGTTGGACGAAGACGTAACAAGAAAAGTTTACCGCACTAAAGTGGGACCCCGAACTAAAGTGAACTGCACTATAGTGGGACCTCCACTAAGTGGACCGCACTATAGTCGGACCTCCACTGCACATCAGCTGTGAATTCGATCAGTTGGTTGGGTAACCGCACTAAAGTGGGACGAAGTCGTGACAAGAAAATTTTACAGCACTAAAGTGGGGCCCCGAACTAAAGTGGACCGCACTATAGTGGGACCTCCACTGTACGTCAGCTGTGAGTGCGACCAGTTGTTTGAGTTAGTTATCCATGCTCGCTCGTTTTTGCAAGTTGCGTGATAGTTCACTCGAGGGCCGGTTATCTGTACTTTAATAATGATGATGATAGTGACCCCTACACATGCGCTCTGACAGAATACAGGCCAAGCCAAGGACTGTACGTACAACTTGGGATTGGGGCCGTCATGTTGGGTATCAGGTTTTAGGTTCGAGCCGCCAAAAAAATACGCACACCTCCTTTAACTTTTTTACCAAGCAAAACTCCCGTGGAGTAGAACGCACCGTATAAAACAACACCCACATTTCGGGGGGACACTACTTTGAAATAAAGTCCCTGGTACCTGGTTGTGTTTATCATCACAGACCACAGGGGTTCGTAGCACGTTTTGACTCATTTGTTTCTGACTCACGGGGCTCCTCAACTAAGGAACCAATCAATATCGTTAGAGCGGTCTTTGTGTTTTCGATTATCGTTCGATAAATAATTCCTAGGCCATGGGATTGTTCGTCAGGGTACACTTTCATTTGATGTAAAAAATCAGTGTTGGGTGAGGTACAGAGCTCCTCAGGTGATGGGCCTCAGAAAATGTTTGCTGAGCCTCTACCATAGCATGCGTCGTCCCTG
>JAYJMJ010282900.1:0-11506 GCA_036873875.1 Laminaria ephemera
GCCTCACAAGCGGTTCTTAGTAGGATGCAGCTCACCCTTCATGCGACTCGCCGAACACCTCACGGCGCTTCGCGCTTAGTGCAACAGCCAACATTACGGGGTTTCCACACAGATATGAAGGCGTTATTGGGGTAAGGGACAGGGGAAAAAAAACCGACCGAGAAAAACCGAGTCGGTTTTCCGGTTTCGTTTTTTTTTTCCAACCGAAAAACCGACTAAACAAAGTCGGTTTTCGGTTCGAAAAGACCGACAAAAAACCGACCGAAAAAACCGACTTTCGGTTTTCGGTTCACAACCCTGATCGTTGCGCTGTTGCGCCGCAACAGGCGCAAACGGAAGGCGTATTGCGCGCGGCACAGCAACACGATCTTCGCGCCGCGCAGGGCAACGTCGGACAGATAGATCAGATCCATCCCTATTTACTTCGTGTTTCTCTGTGGACGCATGCTACGTACGGTGGTAGAGGTGCACCTATTAATAATATTAATATTTTACGGCTGCTACCCTGAAGAGCTCATAACCTCACCAAAACATGACGACTTTGACAAAAAACAATAATGTGGAAACCGATGAACAATCCCATGGCCTAGGTATATCTACTAGGTATCTGTAACGAATACTACTGTGTTGCAAAACACAAATGGTATTGTAAAGATAACGGGGTGTTCCTCAGTCGAGGATAGTAATTATTTTGACCAATAATAATGTTATAGTATTGTCCTGGGCCAGGGTACCTTAGTCTTATCAAAATAAGTACCTGGTACGCAGTAAGTGCTACCTCTATCGTGGCACGCGTCTTCTATGATCTAGCTCTTTTTTTGCCTTGTACCGGGAGGGTTTGCTAAGTTATTAGCTGTTGTTGTTGTTAGTAAGTGCCGAAAGGCGGGTTGCGCGCATCGCAACACGGGACCTTCGCGCAGCGCAACGTTTTTCGCGACAGGCGAAAAAAATGTTGCACTTGTCTTTTTCACTGGACTGGAGGATAAACTTCGTTTGGAAGCACCTTGTTTTCTTCGCCGTAGGCACAGCCGTACGCAGTAGGCGGTAGTTTTTCTCTGGTGTTTTTCTCTGGCTGTATTTCGGGCGTACATTAACGCACAACATGCTGATTTAATCGCAATTTATGGCATCCGCCGGCGTCCAGGGCGACCCTCCGGAGGCTATCCGGGGGGGCCTTCCGGGACCCCACCCGGGCCCCCCTCCGGGTGGCAACACGCCTGCAGCTCGGTACACAGCAACGCTTGGTCTTCTTCTCACTTGTAGACTTTTCGAAAGCTGCTACAGATACGCTACTATAATAGCGCTATTCCCACTAACATGTGTACCGCAGGTACGACAGATCTACCATACCTGGTAGTTTTTTTGGTTTATTTTTGCTCATCCCATCTATTATCTTCGTACTTTTTCTTTCTCCTTCTCCCTCCCTAGTAGTAACTCAGATCTGGGGCCACTAAGCAGGCTCTTCTCCCCCCTCCTTTTCTTCCCTCGTCGACTCGCGTCGAATTGTGCTTACCCACGCTATAAAGCGCTCTCGGCCGTTGATGTCTCTAGAAATAAAAATCTCCATACCGAGATTTGAACCTCTGACTCCAACCTTAGTAGTATTCGAGGTTGACCACTAGACCACCGGGGCGACCGGGCTAGCCTAAGATTAATACCACACTTCTCTAAGATACCACCCCATCGTAAGAAACCACCACCCGGCGATAAAAAAAGCATAACCTTACAAAAAGTCAACTTCATCACCGGGGTTTCGTTAGACACCCCCCACCTGTGGCGGATTTCTTTTCAAGCATTCCATGTTCAAATACCGATGTTTCGAAATGTTTCATTAGTCAACACAAATACGTATACATTGGCACCTTGCTCCCGCTTGGCACCCTGATCCCACTCCAGCCTCTGACCCCACTTGGGCCCGAGCCCTCCAAACTGACCCTGGGTGTATAGTTACCCGCCGGAAGAACCTACCAAGCACCCGGATCTCACGCCGACCAAACTTGAGGATCTGCCACAGCAAGTCTAGGGCCGGCCACAGCCAGCAAACCATTTCGTCGAATACCGTGTACCAGGTAAGTGGTAACCTTCCCTCCAAGAATCAGCAATAAAGTATCGCCGGGGGTCCACAAAAAAACAACGCAAATGTGCGCGACGGAACTGTACATGGAAAACGACATTCACGAGGGGGAGAGCCCTTCGGTGCGGGCGGCTCATCACCGTGGACGGAACGCGCCTGTGGCCCCGGCATCGCCTGTTGACGTGTCTTAGGCGACGAGCAGAGCCACGATCGCGCATTTCGTCGTCCGTCCTCAATCCAATGGTGCCGCACCTGCACCTCAAGCTCTGACAGCAGCGCATGACGCGCAAACCACGGCAGCGCGTGCGCTCATTGGCTCGTTCAGATGAAGTGCTACTCAAGACAATACGGGTATTTCTACACGTTGTTTTATCACCCCCTTGTCATCGTCCTGCCTGGATCCTGTCTGGAAGTATAAAAATGCACCAATTGTCCCAGCTTGTGTCAAAATGCACCCGACTATCCAAGCATACTGCACCACCCCCCTTAATATCACCCCCCCTGTTCCCTGCAGTGGACGCGTGCAACGATAGAGGTAGCACTTTTTTTCGGCTTTTTTGTTTCTGAATGACAATGACGGGGCTCCTTAACCCAAAATCGTCGGAATTTCATCCTTTTTTTTTTTGCCCATCATTTTCGTTGTATACCTAGGCCATCGGATTGTTCATCGGGCAGCACTTTTATTTTTCCCCAAATCCGTTTTTTTTTTTTTTGCTTGCTTTTGACGCATGCTACGATAGAGGTGAATGATATCATTGTTTTTTCTGAGGCTCGTCACTTGAGGAGCTCTGAAACCTCACCCACAAACCAATTTTTTTTGGCATAAACTGAAAGTGCAACCCGATGAACAAACCCATGGCCCACAGCACACACAAAATTCAAGATTGAGAGAAACAAGAACGACACTCCGACGATTTTGGGTTAAGGAGCCCCGTCATCCAGAAACAAAAAAGCCAAAAAGGTGCCACCTCTATCGTTGCACGCGTCTATAGACCTCCTCAAGTGAGAAGCCTCAGAAAAAAAAGGGTACATCTCTGCCGTAGTATGCGTCTAATGTTTGAAAATTATGTTTTATCCCCATCATACCGCTATCCCCCCCCCCACGAGAAACCACCCCCGGTGACAAACGAAACAAAATTTCGAATAAACATGCCCTTTATTTATCATTGCGCTTCGTTAGATTCCACCCCACCGCAGGATATCACCCCGGGTGATAAAAAAGCGAAGCCCAAAACCATTGTCACCCGCGGCAAATGTGTCAGTTGACGGCACTCTTGCCCCTTGACAGGCATCCGTCAAGGACCTTCCCACACGAAAACCAGTATACTATTACACGTCTCAAGAGACCTTGACGACCCAAACCTAGACCGCCAACCAACAAAAATCATCACCCGGGGTGGTTTCTGTGGCCAAATACAGTAATGGTTCTCTTCTCCAGACCAGTTTGAGAATCACCGGGGTGATCACCCCTCAACCGCCAGTCTTAGAGACCACCGTCCACCCCCGGCCCGCATGGGACTTGGCCACTCGACAGGCAGCTTGAGAGTGAGAATACTGCTTGCGGTCGGCGGGGTAGTCACACGGCTTCGTTAGATTCAACTCCACCGCAGGGTACCACCTCGGGTGATAAAAAAGCAACACCCTAAACAACTATCACCCGGGGTGGTTTCTTAGGCTAAATGAGGGTAGTGGTACTCTTCCCCAAACCGGTTTGAGAATCACCGGGGTGATCCCCCCTCAACCGTCGGTCTTAGAGACCACCGTCCACCCCCGATCCGCTTGGGACTTGGCCACCCAACAGGCAGCTCGAGAGTGAGAGTACGGCTTGCGGCAGGCGGGATAGTCACACGTCTTGGTTAGATTCAACTCCACCGCAGGGTACCACCCCGTGTGATAAAAAAGCAACACCCAAAATAAATATCACCCGGGGTGGTTCCTAAGGCTAAACACGATAGTGATACTCTTCTCCAGACCGGTTTGATAATCACCGGGGTGATCCCCTCTCAACGGTCGGTCTTAGAGACCACCGTCCACCCCCCGGTCCGCGTGGGACTCGGCCATCCGATAGGCAGCTCGAGAGTGAGAGTACTCCTTGCGGTCGGCAGGGTAGTCACGCGGCTTCGTTAGATTCAACTCCACCGCAGGATACCACCCCGAGTGATAAAAAAGTAACACTCAAAATAAGCATCACCCCGGGGTGGCTCCTTAGGCTAAATGCGGGTAGTGGTACTCTTCCTCAAACCGGTTTGGCAATCACCGGGGTGATCCTCCCTCAACCGTCGGTCTTAGAGACCACCGTCCACCCCCGATCCGCGTGGGACTTGGTCCCCCGATAGGCAGCTCGAGAGTTAGCGTACGGCAGTGGGGGGCTCCCAATAGTGCCGGGTTGAATAGTGCCACTGCTCTCAATAGTACCGGTGAAATCGCTTGGCAAGACTGAAACTTTGTATAGTAACTCTCTACAGTGACCCTATTTTCAATAGTTCCGGTGCCCTGAATAGTGCCGGTATATTGGGCTGGCACATACCGGCACTATTGGGAGCCCCCTACTGTACTGCTTGCAGCAGGCGGGGAAGTCAGACGGCGACCCCGTGGTGGTCTTAGGGCCGTTTTCAACAACACGCAAAAAATTGCAAAAAAAATAAATCAGGTTTTACAACATAGCAAGAACAAACACCGTAGCACTTAGTATATGAAATTTCCAGAATTTTTCCTTCGAGATGGAATAGGGAATTACGTTTGGCAAATGCATGGAAATGTCCCGAAAAACAGAAGCTAAAACTTGCCAAATGGCAAAAAAATGCTATTTATGTGTCGTTAAAAACAGCCCTTAGGCTTTCGACGTGCAGGAACGTTTCGGCTTCGGGAGCGTTCCCGCATGTTTGAACCCCCGGGGCCAGCAGGGCTGGCGGCCCGTCCCTGCGCCGTCGGCTGGCTGACGGTCTGCTCGAGGGTTGCGACCGTCGTTGCGGACTGACACTGGGGCGGGAAACCGGATACGGCCTTTGCGCATGACGTGCTAGAGGTCTGAGTGGATTGCCCGCGCAGGTTTTCCGCTTCAAGGTTTTCCGCTTCATGTTTCTTCGCGCGCGTACGTGATGCTTCGAATGAGCAGGCTGGCTCTTCGTGGGTCGATTGCGCCTTAATTTGGGGCGGCAATCCGTTCTCAAAACGAGCAGTCATGATTTTTTCCAAGGCGTGGCTGTGCGGCGACGTGTTGGCAGGCCCTGTACGTTTCGCCTCTGCTAGCAGTCGTGAATGTGCGTTGTTAACGCGAAGGCTAAACGCAACAGCTGATTCGCCAGCTTCTTGTTTGAGTGTGGCGATTGAGCGCGCTAGCAAGTCTATAAGGTTGACCGGGGAAAAGAGTTGCGTGAAAGCATTCACCCACTCGTGCCAGAGCACGGGCGCTTGAACGTAATTTCCAGCTCCCCCAATTCCAGCCCCGTCAATTCCAGCTCGGGCTAGATTCAGTTCGGCGAGTTCTTTCTCGGACCTCCACTCCAGTCTCCCAGATAGCAGCTGCTGCATGCTGTCGGCTGCCGCTCCCCGCACTAGCAACGGAAGACACTCGACGGCGCACCGATCGATCTCGTCGTCGGATACACCGTCTGCTGAGTTCATGTTCACGTATAACCGGAAGTGTTGCATGATCGCCGGCACGTCCTCGGAGGGAGCCCCCGTGAGTCGCAAAGATAACGGCAGGTCCGACTGCTCCATGGTGAAAGACGATATGTGCTCTTCTACATGACTGACAAGGCGGTCAGGGGCTGCGCCCGGAAGCTTTTCGGAAATTTCCTCGTTCGTGCCACCGAGGTTCGAGGAGGCGCCGATCGGGTGCTTCGCGACCTGGGCGGGTGGGACTGGCGACGGCGATGAAGGGGTGGATTAAGTTTTCTTGAGGTTATCAATGGTGCTCCGGACATTGTTTCGGCACGAGGTTATAAAATATTTGAAATACATCAGCTGTGACTTCGACCGATTGAATAGTCAATACTCAGCGATGCAAACCGCGTGATACATCGGTCGCGCGTTTTTGTGTGCCACATTCATTCCTCGTTAAGAATATAGGTCGGTGACTCCGCTGGATGCTGCCAGGATCGACAGGACAATTTTACAAGGACGATTTCGGTAACGATTGCCAAACCCGGGGTGTTCAATGTGGAAATTTCGGCATGGTTTCAAAACCCGGGGTGGTTTGTGTGGCAAATTTCGGCACGGTTTTAAAAACCGGGCGGTCATTGCGGAATGGTTGCTTATGCGTCGCTGGCAATGTCGTGGTGAAAGGTTCCCAGTGTTCACGTCTTGGGCGGGTGGGACTGGCGAGGGCGGTGGGGATTCTGGATTTATTTTTCTTGGGATTATTAATGGTCTTCAGGAGAGTGTTCCGGCGGTCCTCAGTACAGTATTTCGGCGGTCTTGAGGGAAGGATTAGCACGGTTTCGAAACCCGGGGTGGTCTATGTGGAAATTTCGGCTCGGTTTCAAAACCCGGGGTGGTCAATGTGGACATTTCGGCACGGTTTCATAACCCGGCGTGGTCAAAGCGGAAAAAATTATTATGCGTCGCTGGCTAAGTCGCGGTGAAAGGTTCCCAAGGCCTTGGTCCTTGGTCCCCAACTAGGGTCTCCACCCCGTCCCCTGTTTAAGGGTTTCCGGTCTGACGGAGTTATTTTTGGACACGATAAACGCGATTAACGCTCGTTAAGGCTCGAAACAGCCTTTAAGGCAGCACCTTTTTGGAAAAGGGCGTGAAAGCTTTTTAAAAAACAAGCCTTAAAAAGCTAGGGGCTACCTTGGGCCCCGGCAGCGTCGCTAACGGCTTATCTTGCTACGATAGAGGTAACGCTTTTTTGCCAAAGCGGTTCTGATTGACGGGGCTCTTCAACGTTGGAGCTACGTACCTAACATCGCTGGAATCCCTCTTGTGTTTTTCGTTATTTTTCGTTGAATATCTAGGCCGTGGATTTTGTTCATCGGGTTGCACCTTCGTTTTTTCTCAAAAAGTCAGTGTTTGGGTGAGATACCGAGCTGTTCAAGTGAGGAGATGGAAAAAAAATAGGTTCTACCCTGATCATCGTAGCATGCGTCCTGTATAAGTTCGTACAACAAGCAAGTGGAGGCTAAACGGAAGTCTGACCAGCGGAGGGGAGTGGTTAAGGCATTTTTTAAATATATACGAAGTATATATATATGTTTTATCATCTCTTTTACTTCCCAGCTCAATGTTTATGTAATGCTGTTTATGTAATGCTATGTTTTATCATCTCTTTTACTTCCCAGCTCAACTCGTAGGAGTTTTTACGCTCGGCGGCCTTCTGGACAACAAGCCGTGGTCACAGGTGTCTTCTCTTCTCCCCCCCCCGGTACGATACGTGCCTTCATTTTTATCGCACATAGGGCATCCCCACTGCTCGTCGAATTTGATTCGATTTTTGCCAGCTCGCGCTCTCATACAACACTTTCGGCAACGGAAGAACACTCGGAAAAAAAGGCTCCTGTGCATAATAAAACACACCACCCGAGATTTAAACCCCATTCAAAACCACCAGCAAGGGTGGCAGTTGTTGTTCTCACATTACCTCATCAACGCCATAAACGAGTCCGTAGTCACAGGACAAGCTCCAATCACTCTGGAGTGAACAATCGTCAACCCTAACCCTCACCCTAAGGAAACATAGTGTGTGCATAATGAAATAGACCACCGAGATTCGAACCCCAACGCAACCTCCAGCAAGGATGACAGTTGTTGCTGCTCTTACAATACTACGATGGGGGCATTACGGAGGAACGTAGGAATCAGGACCAAATATGGTTAGTAAAAACAGTGGAATATGTAGGTTATTGTGTACATCGTGGGTCCTGATTACTATGGTCCTCCGTAAATAGCATTTTTTTACCAAACAAAAAATCTAGTTGCCGAGATTTCTCAACCGAGGAACTACCTAATATCGTCGGAGTACCATTTACTTATTACAATATTAGTCGTTAGATGCCTAGGCCATGGGGTCATTCATCGGGCTGCACTTGGATTGTTTTTAAAGTCAGCGTTTGGGCGAGGCAGAGAGCCCCTTAACCCTCGCAGCACCCACTCGGAAACCGCCAAAAAATAATCAACTACGACCATGTCAAAAGAGCCCGGACTCTTTGGGCCCGCCGCAGCAGACAGTACGTCACTTTTCAAAGCTTTGGCGTGGTAAACGGGGCATTCAATGCCCACTCAAAGAGCATGCCTCTAAAACCAAGTAATATCACATAACTTTGGGCCCATTTCATGGGCCCTAAAGCGTTCTAGTGCTAGGAGTTAAGTGAGGAACCTCAGACATTATATAGAAATACTAGGTGCTACCCGTTTCGCAGCATCACCGCCAGAATCTACTCCGTGGTCACAGGACAGGCGTGTTCGCATAACCTCTCCAGTGGAGCGGAGGAGAGGTGCGCAGGCTTGGAGTCCTTTGCATAAACCGTGCACCAGGTATACCATATAGATGCTCCTCACGAGTCTTCATAAAGGAGTCATCAAATAGAGTGCGAGAGCTACGCAACATCCATTGCGCGAATCCCGACATCTCAATACCCCACTACGACGTAGCCAATCTACCACTGGAAATCCCTAATACAATCAACCATCGTCGTATGTATCAAGATACATAGCGCAATCAACAACGCTCTTAAGTATCGAATAGTTTAGTCCGTGGTCACAGGACAGGCTCCAGTCACACTTGGAGTGGACAGTCCACCGTCGTGACTCATACGCTCTCGTAGTCAAACTTGCTTGATGACTGGAATACGATACCGTGCAAGGGCCGTTCCTAACGAACGCAAAAAATCACGATTTCGTTACATTCTGAAGTTCTGAAACATTACTTTTTCAAACACACCATCACGTTTTTTTTTGTCACGAATCGCGACATCAATTTTTATGGAAATTGTCCAAACTTTTCAAAATCACAATCAGTGACAAATACCACGATTCGTGCAAACGTCACGTTTTCTTGTTACGATTCATGGCATCTTTTTTTTGTTCGTTAGGAACGACCCTGATACGCAAGATGACACATCCCCTGCGATGAATTTCAGAGCCGAATTCCTCCAAAGCCAGGGGGGCACACACTACGAAAACGGCGGCTTTGAGAAGATCTCGTCGAGATCTTTCCATGGACGAGTCGCCCGGTTTGCACTCTCCCCGTTGTCAAGAAAATCAGCTTTGAAAATCGTTCGAGGGGGTGTGTTATCTTGCGTTTTATTACCGCCTGCGGAACCACTGTACACCTCTGTGGTGCAGGCTTCACACTTACCGAAGGCGACTTAACCCTAATACTGCTGCAAACATTATCCCACACTAATTCCAAGTAGTTTGTATTTTTTGGGGACAAGACATGCGGGGGGGGGGGGGGGGGGGGTACTCATTTCATGCATAGCCGGAGTCGTATCACCATAGACCCTCGCATCCCTTTTCTTTTCCCCCCGTCACTTTTACTTTCCAGCTCAGCTGTATTACCCTCAGCTAGACTTACGAGCTACAGCTAGACCTTCTGGACAAGCCGTGGTCACAGGTGTGTTCCCTTCTCCCCCCCGGTATCCCCACAATGCCGGGACGGAGCACGTCGGGTCTTCAACAAATAGGGGGGGTGCGGTTCTAAAAGGGTTAACCATCAAAGCCCCCACCACCGGGGTCTAACATACATCCGCCACCAAAGACTACCAGCAGCTTCATATACACGCGCTAATAATCAAGGCTTTTCACGAGTCATGACCCGGCCCGCGGGTCGGGTCACGAGATTTTCAAAAACTTGCTGGTCGAGTCGGGTCGGGTCAAAGGTGTTCGAAATCTCACGGGTCGGGTACGGAGGTTTTCAAATCTCACGGGTCGGGTTGAGTCACCCTGACCCGATCCGACCAGCGAGAAATGATTCGACCCGTGAAAAGCCCTGGCAATAGCGAACAATTTACCAGCCGTGAGGTTTTCGCCATGTGTTGAGAAAAAACATGATACCACTATCGCAACAACTTCTACGTCCGAGTTTCGCCTTCGAAACCCGATCCTACCAAAATAACAAGACCAACATGTTGTCAAAATATACCGGCACCAAACAGAGACACGCAAGAACAATAAAGAAACGAACGTGACCAGCAACAACAAAAAAGAAACAAAGCGCGACCACCAACGCTAGGTTCAAGAAATCACTATAGCAGCTCACGGCAAGAATCAAGGCTTCCGCCATCGGGGGTCTTTTTGTAATCCGTCGGCAGGGCCTTACAGAAAAACTGTCAATACTCCAGCAGGCATCAGGCTTACAACGACAGCACCTTGCCGGAGGATAAAAAACAAAAACAAACAAAAAGGCATGATCACCAACGCCAGCTCCTAGAACCACAATAGCAGCATACTGCAACAACCAAGAGTTTCGCCATCGGGGGTCTTTTTGTAACCCGTCGGCAGGGCCTGACAGAAAAACTGTCGATACCCCAGCAAGCATTAAGCTTACAACTACAGCGCCTTGCCGGAGGATAAAAAACAAAAACAAAAACAAACGAAAATACGAAGTACGTGATTTCCACCGCTAGGTTCTAGAACCACTATACCAGGTAGCAGCTTACTGCGAACATCGCGGCTTCTGCCGTGAGGGGTATTTTGTAATCCGTCGGCAGGGCCTGACAGGAAAGCTGTCGATACTTCAGTAAGCATCAACACTTACACACGTCGGACAGATCACATCCCTATTCATGATCTATGCCTTCCAGGGCAGACAGATTCCTGGTCAATATGATCTGCATGGCCTACAGATCATGTTGCCGGGTGAGGGCCGGAAGATCTGAATGATCTATCACATGTTTCCCGGGTTGGGCACGTACTACACAGATCCTGGATAGCATATCAAAGCGACAGATATAGGACCTAGATGATATAGATCATGATCTGTCCGGTGTGTCAACACTTACAACTATTGCACCCTGCCGCGGGTTAGGCCCCGTACATTACAAGAAACAGAAAACGCAAACAGCAGGGTTCCAACGGCAACAGGGTTCAAACAGCACATGTTCCAAAAAGAACAAGCAGCAGCACGCCAACGAAAACAAATCCCCATCAAGCGCCAAACTTACAACTAACTTGCTGCGGCTGTGAATGAAAAACACTGTGAAGACATACCTGGTATATAACTAGGTACCGGGTAACACTAAAAATTGGGGATAGGGACGCCAGAGGGATCGAGGTGCTATATCTCCCCTCGGCCATAGGAGCAAGCCTCCCAAAAAAATACAAAAAAAAAATCAGAGAATACCGGCGCTTTTGACGGGTCGGGCCATTTCTCGAAGTCGGGTCGGGTCGGGTCAGGGTGGTCCCACCCGACCCGCTAGATCTGAAAACCTCCTGACCCGACCCGACCCCACCCCACCCCTGAGATTTGGAGTACCTTCTGACCCGACCCGA
>JAYJMJ010282919.1:0-11506 GCA_036873875.1 Laminaria ephemera
TATTCGGCCAGTGGTTTTTCGGGGGGATTACAAAGTCATAAGTGCAATTGATTTTATAAAAGTGCTTTAAATTGGTTGTTAAACATTTGATTTGGGGTTAGATAGCCGCGTGTTTTTCTGGGTCGGTTATTTAGGTTTTCTACTGCATTCTTGAGTTCTTGGTTTGTCACCAGATTGAAGTCTGTTTTCTTAGGGAAGAATTGGCGTAGCAGGCCGTTGGTATTTTCATTAACCCCGCGCTCCCAGGATGAGTATGGATGTGCGAAGTAATTTTTAGTGTTCAAAGATTTGGCAATTTATTCGCGCTGAAAGAATTCAGATCTATTGTCAAAAGTCAGTGTCTTTACTTTGTCTATGTGTGGCCTGAGTATTCGTATAATCGCATTGCCACTACCTCTGCAGTATGAGTATACACCCGTGCACAAAACGTGTAGAAAGTTATACGATCAACGACGGTAACCAATATACTTTTCCTGTCCAACCCGACTACACTGTCACATTCCAGGTCGCCAACTCTGGTCTTTTTGCAACAGGCTTTGAGCGGTCAAAAATACAGGTTCTATTCTGTATTTTGGAGGCTCGAGCACCGGAACCGTAGCGCTTACGTCGAAGCTTTTTACCCTGCCTTAGAAAGGGCTTGAGCTCCATATGTATTGCCATGTCTTCGTAAAAAAGAGACAAAGGGGGGGCAAATATTGATATAGCACAAACAGGTCCGTTGTAGCTTTGCAAAACCAGACGAGGGCGCTGTTCCTGTTCGAAAATATGTTCATCTGTGTGCCGCGATGCGGGCATGTTTTGCATGATGCTTTACGTCCTTTGCAGTAACTCTTATGAAATTGCGCCTGTATAGACTACTGCGTCTTGGGCAAATAGTCGCGCAGGGTGCTATACCAAATATCTGCTATTCGCTGTGCTCCCTTTTTGTTTGGATGGTACTTGTCGTAGTTGTGCAGTGCCAGGTTGTAACCGCTATGCTGGTCAACGAGAATCAGCGGTGATTGATCGCTTGCTAATGTTTGGGTGAGCCTGGCGATCGCTTCATTGTATTCCGTGACATCTACGCCGCGTATGGGAATAATCTGCGCCAGTAGAATCACCACTCGATAATTTTTATCTCGTAGTAAATTGATTACCCCGGTAAGCTCTTCGATCGTACTTACTACCGATTGTCCTCGATCAATATCATTGCTGCCCAGGTGAATCAGGGCTATATCAACCGGATAACCTGTTAGCCAATCCGGTAGATGGTCAAGTACCTCGCCAGTTTCCCAGCCCCAGTGGCCTTCATGATCCAGATCATGCAATGGCCACAGCAGTTCACCCAGTGGCCAGAAATCACCGTGAAAACCACGCCAGCTGCCGACAAAATCAACCTTGTGATTATCGGCGCTAAGTCGCTTCCATAATGGCAAGCGGTAGGGAGCCCGGGTAGCGCGCCATGCCCCTTCAGTAATTGAGTCGCCGAGCAGTAGTACGCTGCTGGCAGACGTTGGACGCTGAGGAAAAATTGCAGCTGTTAAGATGTAGATTATCAGCATCAGTGCCAGTACGCCTGACACGGGTTTCCAAAACCTGAACACCATTGGCTGTATCCTGAAAAAGTACGCGAAGGCCGCCCATCCACGATGTAGAGTTTATCGGCACTGGTGCCTTTGCTGCAAACCATCATTTCCACCCCGTACAACGATGGCGGGCACGGTTGTGAATGTGGAGATCGGTATGATCACGACACCAGCAGGGTTAAAATGTGTTAGTTACGTCGGGTCTAGCGGGAGCACCGAAGATGCGAGTCGTACGAGTAGCGCTGTGATTGATAATTCTGTGATCAAATATAATGCTTTTCTAAATGGCCAATTCGATGCTTGATACTATGACAACTGGCAGATTGACACTGATCTGCGCTGATCTGGATGCCCGCCCCTTGTTCTGGACTGAGGCAAAAGGGCAGCGGTTCGGGTTCGAGCCCCGGATCGCACAAGCAGTAGCTGAGCAAATGGGGTTGGAATTGTGCTGGCATTTTTGCCGTTGGTCTGAATTCGGTTCGCGGTTAGAAGCAGGGCAGGCCGACGCAATTTGGTGCGGCAGCGCGATTACGCCAGAGCGTAGCAGGCAGTTCTTATACTCACAGCCCTATGCAGTATTTAATGAATCAGTGTTGGTTCGCAGTGGTGATAATATTACGTGTAGCGATGATTTACGAGGCCTTCGAGTAGGTGCCATAAAATCGAGTACCAATATGGCCCTTGCTGAACAATGGGTCGGTTGTGATCTGGTGGGTTTTGACGGCACTTCAGATGATGTGTTCAAAGAGATGATTGACGCCTTGAGCGATGGCAGGATCGATGCCGTTGTTGATGATGAACCCGCGTTCGGTGGTTTAATTGAAAACGCTGAATTCAAAATTGCGTTTACGGTTAAAACGTTAAATCGATGGGGGGCAGCGATGCGGCTGGATTCATTGGATCTAAAAGTTGCTATAGATGGCGCTATGAAAAAGGTCTATGAAAGTGGTGAGCACGCTGAAATCTGGAAGCGTTTTCTTGGTCACATAGAATATCCACTACTGGATATGCAACCCGAATGATGCTCGTTATACTCGATCTGAACGGAAGCAACCGGCCAAAAGCTGCTAGTCAATCCTAAAAACTTCTTAGCTAAGAAGTATATTATATGGCACCGTATCCAAATGGCGACCGACTACGAAATATTTTATCAGAACAACCCCCATGGTCTTGGCGAACCGACGAAGGAATTTGTCCAATTCTTTGACGATTTGACAGATCGATCGCTACAGGTTCTTGATGTAGGCTGCGGTCAAGGCAGAGACGCGCTTTTCATCGCTAAACTTGGGCATAATGTCACCGCTGTAGATATTTCACCTACCGGCATTAAAGATCTATTAACCCAGGCAAAGGCTGAAGGCCTGAATATTACAGGAGTCGTCGCTGATATTTGTGACTATGAGTGGCAAGGCCAATTTGATGTTGTTGTCGTTGATAGAACGCTTCATATGCTTGCTCCAGATCAGAGCATAGGTGTGCTACGTCGTCTTCTTGGTGTCACAACCAACGACTCTCATGTATTGATCGCTGACGAACCCTCGAACATAGCCGAATTCCAGAGCACGTTTGAAGAATCGAAGTGGAATTGGACGACTACACTAGCTAGTAAGGGATTTTTGTTCATGGCTCGGCAATAACCGCTGTGGGCACGAATCGGATATTGGCTTTATACAAACCTGACCGGAAGCAACCGGCCAATTGCAGACTCACGGATGCTCACTTTTACTACTGAATTAGAGAGACAATATGCCTAATGGATTTGAAACACCACATGTTTGGCAAGCGCGTGGACGTGGTTTTCAAATGGGAGTAGTTCAGCCAGAAGGCGTAACGATACGACTAACCGGTCAAGTTGCATGGGATGAAAACGAGATTGTTGTTGGTCTTGGAGATGTCGAGGTCCAAACGCGCAAGTGTTTTGAAAATATTCGCCAATTGCTAGAGGTTGTAGGTGGCAGCCTAGAAGATATTGTGGAGATAACTACCTACTTTACAGACCGTTCTCAGCTCCAATTTATTCAAAAAGTAAGAGCAGAGTTTCTTGAAAACGAAACGGCACCAGTATCGACATCAGTTATGGTCGCCGGGCTAGGGCATCAGGATTTTCTTGTTGAGCTAACACCAGTAGCAGTTATACCCAGCAATCGGTTTATTTTTCCTGCGAAATGACTGTATTGGGTACTCCTCTGCCGGACGCGGTAGACTTAAGATCCGACGATCCCTGAGCTTATTTCAGCGGCCCCCATCGGTCGCTTCCGGCCAACAGCGGGCTAAATCAAAAGGAATTTCTCTCTTAAAACGGGTTTCTTATGGCGACTAGATCCAAATCTGTTGTGCTATTACACGGTTGGCCTGGAACCAGTGCCGACTATCGCCTTGTTCGAGAGCTATTGCCGAACGACGTATCGGTTCACACACCAGATCTCATGGGCTATGGTGAGGGGTTCAATGGAACTGTTTCACTAGAACAAGCAACTGCTAAAAGCCACGCCGATAGAATTATCGAGCTAATCGCTGCTAACAACATAGAACATCCTGTTATTGGTGGCTACGATATCGGTAGTCGAATTGCGCAAGCAATCGCAGTAAAAGCACCTGAATTAGTCAAAGGATTGGTACTGACACCTGGCTATGCCGGTATTGGTGATAGGGCTTCTGCCCCAGAACTACAACATCTATTTTGGTACCAACATTTCCATAGATTGGAACTCGCTGGTGACATTTTGGATGGTAATCGTGAGGCGGTAGCTTCATATATCAACCACTTCATAAAGAGTTGGTCATATACAGCTGACATTGTTAGCGGTGATCGATTTGAACAGCTAGTTGACTATTACGCACGTCCGAATGCCTTCCGTGCAAGCATTGTTTGGTATAAGGCTAATAAAGGTTATTCTGGTACAGATCCGATTGATGTACCAACATCAATGCTGTGGCCGAAACAGGATCCGCTATTCTCGATTGAATGGGCCGACAGACTACCGGAATTCTTCTCAAACGCCCGTCTAGAGCCAGTTCCAAATTGTGGGCATTTTGTACCCTTGGAATCTCCAGCTATTTTTGCAAAAAATTTGTTAAAATATTTGAACAACTGAACTTCCGCTGTGGGCACTTAGCAGCTGGATGAAGCAAGCTTGTAATGTAAAAACGTAGTGTGTTTTTTCTGTTGTTTTACTCGCGTTTAATCTGTTTTGAGATTTATCGTGGAGGTGGGGCGTAGCGCCATAGATGGCGCGAAGAGCGCTGTGAGGCATGGATGCTTATTTACGCGACCCACCGGAGCTATTGATGGAAAAATGCCACAGGCACCCGACGGACAGAGTGGTCGCAAGAACGCCTTTGGTAATATTTGCGATGACTGTCCCTTTAATTCTTCGGCCAATGTCAATGCACTTTTAATTCATTGGCCACACGTCTCTAAAGGAAGACAGGGACGGACAAGGTTAAGTCACAACATTTACGCAATTGAGTAGCCACCAGCCCCTGGCACTGAAAATTGTATAGCGCCGAAGCTATGTGAAGTTTAGAAAATCAGAATCGGGCTTTTCAATCGACCTTAAGTCCATACCAGAACTCTCGATTGTGTCACGCAAATGGGCGAAGACATTGTGAGGTCGATTCAGTAAGATGTTCTCCAATTATTTACAGGGAGATGTAATTGAAACTTCGCGTAGTTCAGGTGTTAGTTACTTCGGTTTTGATCGTTTTGGCCTTTAGTTGTGGTGGTGGGGGAGATTCAACTGAAACAATAGTTCAGAATGGTTCGTCCGGTGATGTAGACCAACCGGAGCCGGAGCCAGGGGCTCAGCCAACACCAGAACCTCAACCAGAGGCAGAGCCAGAGGCAGAGCCAGAGGCAGAGCCAGAGCCAGAGCCAGAGCCAGAGCCAGAGCCAGAGCCTCAACCAACACGCCTAACCCCTAACCAATTTGTTCCTCCCGGTGACAGGGCAACTCTTTCGAGTCTCCGTAATGCAAGCCTGTCTTACCGTTGTGCTCCTTTTATGGACTCATTAGAGTTAAACGACCTGGGGATTTTAGCGTTTCAAAACCATCTTGGGATGTATTTGAATGCCAACGCAAGAGACGTATGGATTGTTGATAATATGGGGCTCAAGACGGAACTTCTCCCAAGAAAATCTAGTTTATTGAAACGCACAGATTTTGGTGATAAGAACTTTATTATCGAGTGTGAGCATACTTTATACGGAACGATTAGCGCTTTCATACCCGCAGTTGGCGCTGTTGGTGAGGGACCTATAGAAGAAATACACTCTCCACCATGGTTGTCGCAAGGGTTCGGTGGATTTTCGACCTACAAGCTCGGTACCATTATGGTATCCGTGCACAGTGATCTTATTTATCGTGTGTATCTTAAATTGGCTGAGCAACGACTTAATGAAAATGGATCTGTTGAAGATGAGGATGTTGGCTCGCTCCTGATTGAGGCCCGTGAGCTGGTTAATGCTTTACCGGGCATGTCTGCTGAATTCTTGATTGATTCTGAGTACTTATTGACACCCGGCGTCAGCGTAACCGGATACAAGGAGCTTGCGGCGGGTTACTTGGCTATGGCCCCATTGATGGAACAGGCGAGATTTCTAACTGAATTAGTGCCAGGGGTGCAAGGTGATGTTGGGAAGATCCAGGCTGAAGTTACTGATCAATTACTTGGTGACGGGAATTCACCTAATCTAATGGACTTGGTAAAAGTCAGCTATTTTGATAACTCAACTACTTCGCTAGTTGCCGACCCTTCGTTTAGTGGTGGCCTAAATAATTGGTCCCAATGGAACAACACTGACCAGTCATCTGAGGCAACGTCAGATATTAGTGTTTTTTTCGAGGAAAATAAAAATACGTTGTTGATGGAAATTGAGAGTAATTCGATACTAGATCAAACCTCATATCAGCACGGAGTTGATCAGTTGGTTTCAGTTGAAACGGTAAATATTGATAATGCATACCTTGTCGCCAGGTACAACGAACTATCAGGCTTACTAGAAGAGGAGTTTTTTGGCGGGGAGGATTCTGGGGCAGCAGTGATCTTTCTTGAATATTTAAATGATGCCGAAGAGAAAATTGGCGGAACTTATATTGCCAATACGTCGCAAGGGATATTTACTGACTCCGGTCTTTATGGTGCTCCTGTATCTTTGAGCGCAGCTGCTAACGAAAAAGTATATAACGCTCCTGCAGTAGGCAACAACGCAATGGTTATGAATATTGGCGAGGAGGCTAGGCGCGCCGTTGGCAGCAGATCTATTGAAATAGCGTATCTTAGAATTGGCGCTGTCGTATCAGATTATATTGGTTCTGACTACGTGAGGCATTTCTTAACGGGTATTGTAATTTCGGGTCCACCTCAATGTACAAAGTGCAGGGCGAAAGCACGTATCAATTCATTAGACGTGAGAATGCTTACTAATTGACCAGCCTCCTTTCTGAAATAGTATAAATGAGTGATGCCTAAGCACAAGGATCCCACAGGCGAATTGTGGGACTCATAATTCAGGCACTGTGAAACTGTAAAAAGCACTGTGTGAATGCAAGGTTTGAATGTTGTCTTCAGTCGATCTTAAGGGTCAAACACAAGATGATTCGAAGCAGGCATTCTAGTTGCGAGCCGGCATTGCCTATTTTCTGAATTCTCACCGATAGTCAGGTAGTTGACCCTTAGTGCTGATGAGTCAGTGGGAAAGATGTGTGCGTTTTTCAGGTTGCTTTTCGAGTCTCACTGTCCCGATTGTCGGTTCAGTTTTATTTTCAGAGATTTTAGATAAAACTGTTTCCTGCAGCGCGCTGAAACTAACCAAATATGAGCTGCATTGTATGTGTTTCCATATTGAGATCAAAATGACTATAGTAATTCCAGAGTTCGACTGTCAGGAATACCGTTGTAATATCTCTTAATAATTTTATCAAAAACAGTGTTTGTATTTTCAACTTTGGAAAACAATGTGGCGCATGATCGCAACTTTAAGTCATCAGGGGAGCCTAGAATCTGAGTGGCAGACAGTGCCTCTACAGAAAGAAGCGCATTGGTGATACTGGTAAGTCTTGGCCCTAATATCGGGTGATGAAGATAAGCACATGCTTCATCGAGGTCAGCAATCCCGTATTTAACGGCGATGGGGCTGTTTCCTAGCTCTTTTAACTGTGGAAAAACAAACCACATCCAATGAGATTTCTTGGCACCACTAGAGACTTCAGAAAACGCCACTTCATAAAGGGATTCTTGAGCAACGACGAACCGTGAAAGCTCGTACGGGTCGGTTGTTTTTGACACTGGTATTCAATCCTTGCATCTTGGGTGAGTTTGTTTGCGAGTTGCAAAACAGAATTTCGGTAGTATTGAAATGAGCGGTATGGCGTTTACGTCTAAATAACTCATAGGAGGATTCATGGCGTCGCGTCCCATCACTGCCGAGTTTCTCACTTTAGAGATCAATATATGTCCTCTATTTCAACAACAATTGCGGTGATATCGTCTCTTGACCCGAGTCTTCTGGAACGTTCTACGAGTTCTTTAGCAGCTTTCTGTGGGGGATAATATTCATTGCTAAGTCCCATAATTTCATCGTCTCTAAGCACTTTTGTAACCCCGTCACTCACCATGACGAAAATATCTCCTTCTTCGAAGGTAATAACTTTATATTCTATATGAAACGTTTCACCTACTCCTATGTAGTTGATAAGGCCACCATCCGTACTGTGCGTTGATGTGACGCAATACTCGCGTTTATCGCTTATGTGATAGACAGCGGTGTCTCCGACATGGAATACAAATGCTTTTCCCTTAGAAGTTAGTTGAAGTATTGATACAGCAGCACCGGCCTTCGTTCTATTGGTATTCTCCATATAACCCCATTCGTGACATTCAGCGTTTGTTTCGTTTAACAAGCTAATGACAGAGTCAGGACCTGGTGAGTAGGTCGCTTCTAAATAGTACTTGATGAGGTTGTCTGCAATTTTCTGGGCAGTTTGCATACCCTGTTCCGCGCCACCCACTCCATCCGAGACCATATACAAATGACCATGTTCATCGGTCACTATTGGTACACTTTGATTTAATATACGATATCGATCCTCTTGCGGATGTGCAGGGCTGGATATTTGGTGTACTCCATATTCAGACAACATGCTGACGTCTCACTTCCATTTCTTCGTATCTATAAAATTCAGGGGGTAGGAATCTACTACTAAATGGGAATAATTGGGGTTGAGCGCATCGAAGCATTAACGGGTAAGGGTAATTGTGTACTGTTCGATCGGATGAAAGCTGTGATGCGCCAGTATGGAAGTATGGGATCTATATAATCACAAGGCCTTTGAAGTATGAAGCTTGAAGAGGAAAAAGCGTCGGCAAAGAATAACTTTGATCGATTCGCATCAGCCATAGCTCACTTTTTCTCCTTCTCATAATGATGCATCTGATGCTCACTAAGATCACTCATCTCTTCAATAGTAGTGCGCACATCAACAATGGCATTCTCAAGCTGCTTCGCAACATCAAGTCGATCATCATTAAACTCAAGCTCGTTAAGCAGGGTGTCTAATCGGCTTCTCGCTCGCCATGCGGCGTGTCTGGCCCACTCGGCATAGAGTGCGTTTGGATCATCGACCAGAGTCAGGTCTTTGTGACGATGCTGGTCATCGCCGCTGGTGTCTGTTGCGACGTAACCATTTACCATACTGATTCTTTCCCCGGGCTTGTTTAGCGGGGCTCCACGATGAACAACCATATTGCCGTGTAGTGCAATCGCGTAACCCGGTCCGTTAAACGGCGGTGTTTCTACTCGATCGCGAGGAGGTGTTTCGTTGCGACTGGCCAGATCTGCCATTTCGGCTTTGGTGCCAATAAAATATTCAAATTGACCACCATCAAGCGTTGCCGGATCGGTGACCGTCATGACGAAGTCAAGGGGCAGGGTATCGTGGTGCCATTTATCAACGGCCCGTGACAGGTCATCCGGTGCGAAGTTGGTGTGGCCCAGATGCAGGGGCATGGTGTGTGGGGCGACATCGGTTTCGTAGATATCGCACATGAGCTGGGTGAGGGACGGGTTGATGCAAAGGTCACGAAGAAATCGTGATCGGTAACAGCCGCCGCGAACCATGTTTTCTATGCGTTCACAACTGATGGCGTGTTGGCGTAATCTGCGGGACACCTGCAGTAGAATTTCTGCACCTTCTGCTGACAACACGCGAAAGGGTGAAGAGACGGCGACCGGTGATGCCTTGCCGGCAACATCTTCGTCGCTGTAGCCGAATTCAGTCAGGTATCGAATGGTGTCGGGTTTTTCCAGCGCCAGATGTCGTGCTGGATCAAACCGGGGTTCGTTGTCGAACCATTCGTAGCCATCTGGGGTGTCGGCAGGGAAAGGGATGGCGGCGGACGTCATGGTTTTTCTCCAACTTCGGTATCTGGCCAGAGTAACGCTGCGTTGACCGATTGACAAATGATACCGCGCGCGTTTGGACATGACTAATGAGAGAGGTTAAAACGCCAGAACACTATTCTGCCCTCGGGGGCTATATTATTGGGTACAGAAAGACTTCTTCCGTTTGAACCGGCTTTAATTCGCTGAATCCCGTGAGCTCATGAATAATCCTGCACTCCCGACTTTGTACCGGCGCACCGTACTGCAATACCCGCTGGTTGTGATCATTTTGCTTGCGTTGACGCTGGCATTCTTCGCCTCGCAGGCGCGGCATTTCAAGCTCGATGCCTCGGCAGATTCACTGTTGCTTGAAGATGACAAGGATCTTCGCATCTACCGTGAAGCTCAGGAACGCTACCGATCACAGGATTTGCTGGTGGTGACGTATACGGCGGGTGATGACTTATTCGCCGATGCCAGTCTTGATCGCCTCGGGGCGCTGCGCGATGAATTGAAGACGGTACCGTCGGTAGATTCTGTGTTCAGTCTGTTGGAAGTGCCGCTTCTGACAAGTTCTGGTATTCAGCTATCTGAGCTCACCGAAGATGTACCCACTTTGGACTCCAGTCGGGATATCGACCGCAAGGCCGTGAGCCAGGAGATTTCAACCAGTCCGGTCTTCGGCGAACTTATCCTCAGCGCCGACGGACGTACCACGGCGATGTTACTAAATCTGAAAGACAATGAACCGCTGGCAGAACTTGCGGCTGAGCGTTCTTCTTTGCGACTAAAGCAGTTACAAAGTGAGCTGACCGCCGAAGAAGCAGTAACACTTACAGATGTTAACCGTAAGTATGACGTCGCTCGCGCAGCGTTTGATGGTCAGCGTCATGATGACATAGCCGGTATCAGGGAGATTCTGTCTGGCTACAAAGACAACGCAAAATTGCACCTGGGTGGCGTACCGATGGTGACAGACGACATGATCAGTTACATCGCTCGTGATCTGGTGACGTTTGGAATTGGTGTGATTTTGTTTATCGTGTTAATTCTGGCGTTAATCTTCCGCCGAATTCGTTGGGTTGCACTGCCTGTTGCCAGTTGTTTCTTTGCCGGTCTGCTGATGATTGGTCTGCTTGGCTTGATGGGCTGGAAGGTGACGGTGATATCGTCAAACTTTATTTCCCTGATGCTGATCCTGACCATGTCGATGAACATGCATCTGATTGTGCGGTATCGGCAACTGAGAATTGATCAGCCTGATGAAGACCAGGTAGATCAGGTCTGGTTAACCATGCGTCGAATGTTCTGGCCGTGCCTGTATACATCGTTAACCACGATTATCGGGTTCAGTTCTTTAATGTTCAGCGGGATCAAGCCTGTGATCGACTTTGGCTGGATGATGTCTATCGGGCTGGTTGTAACGTTTCTGACTTCGTTTCTGTTGTTTCCTGCTCTGTTGGTATGGCTGGGGCCACTGGCGAATGATGCCGGTGCTGACCGGCCCGTCAAAGCAACCTCTGTGCTGGCCCGTCTGACACAACGAAACGGTGCTGTG
>JAYJMJ010282927.1:0-11505 GCA_036873875.1 Laminaria ephemera
ACACGCGCGATCGGAGTATCACACACAGCTTGCAAAGATGAGTTTCGACGAAGTCCTAGATCTCACAGCTGTTGTGTATTTTTTTATTTGTTTATAAAAATGCTTCTTGTTTCCTCCGAGGATGTGCCTTGCCCCCCTCCCCCCTTGCCGAGCGCCCTTTTTTCTTGACTGACTGCATACCTTATGCTCGTCTGTCTACTCTCTACCAGGTACACATTATCTGTAACCGTGGGTTTTGTCGTATAGCGTTCATGGGACCAGAGTTTATTTTTTTATTTTGTCGTTAGCTTACCGCAAATGACTTCAATGACGTTGTTACAACGTGGTATCAAATACCCTGGTCTGGTATATAGCTGACTCAACAAACAAACACCACCATTAATAGTGACTATTAATAGTCGAGCTACAAACGCGCCAGGTCAGATGCAAAGGCGCAGAATTAATTCCGCAAACTACCGCACGCAACTAGCTGTAATATGTGCAGTACGTAGCCAACTAGATTGCCGGTCTGCGACTTCTATTAATAGTCAGCCAACTTGCAGCCCTACCGATGGCGTAAAGGCCTCCCGTTTCCTCCGACGGTGCTGCGCCCCTCCCCCCGCTCCCCGTCCGCATTTTTTTCTCGACTGTCTGCATATATGCCTGGTACTCGTCTGTATTTCATACCGCATCGTAACGTCGTTGGAGTCATCGCGGCAAGCTAACGACTAAACCGGTTCCCATCAACGCTGTACGATATACCCCAGGGTTTCCTAACCCTAATCTAACCGTGGTACGTATAACCCTAGTATCTGATATCGTATCATATGTTACATGGTACGGTGTACCCGTACTACTCGTATGCGCAATCTGGTAGCGGCTGTAAATATGTATCCGCGAAAATCAACGCTGCTGAAACAAAGGCATCTCGTACAAACTTCACCCTGAGGTATATCGTACGACGTTCATGGGGCCGGTTTCGTCGTTAGCTTGCCGTGATGGCTTTAACGACATTGCGACGTGACATTATATCACGTGATATCGTATCATATGTTACATGTTACTGTACAGCAGTATACCCGTACTTTTTTTCTTTTTTTTTTCTATCCTCCGGCGGATGGGGAAAAATAAAACTTAAGCTCACCACACTTCCACGTACAGTATTTTCATACGTGTCGTGACCCGTTCGTGCGATCTCGTAGCGGCTGTAAACGTGTACAAGTACGTATCCGCGAAAATTAATGCTGCTGAGGGCTGAGAGCTGAGACAAGGCATCTCGTACATAAGAACTTTCGGCTATTGTACGACCCGTCCGGACAAGCACGTCTGCGTAGATCTAGAGCTCGTTAAAAATAATGAAAAGCGGAGGCTTTTGGGGGGTCAGGAACCGATCGAAGAATAAGTGCCGGTTGCCCGCTATAGTACCTGTGAATTCGCTTGGCACAGATGGGAACCAAGAGTGGCAGTATGCCGAATAGTGCCGGTTGCCGCAGTAGTGACGGTATATCCGGCTGGCACATACCGGCACTATAGAGGGACCACTACAGTTGTACCAGATATGTTTTTCACGTCGTCTTTTTGGTCGCTAAACATGGGTCCCAGAAGGGTGAGACTATTAATAGTACGTTAATACCTGGTATATGTTAACTTATAGAGGAACCTCTACTGTACTGAGAGGCAAAGTGGAGGCTTGATGGGGGATTAGAACCTGGACCAGGACACCCATTTTTTTTGCGACCAAAAACACGGCGAGGGCGATCTTGTCAACGGTCTATTTTTTATTATTATTATTATCATTGTTGCCATATTGTTATTATTATTATCATCATTGTTATTATTATTATTATTATTATTATTATTATTATTATTATTATTATTATTATTATTTGTTAATATTATTTTTATTATTATTATTGTTATGTTTTGCCATCCTCTAATGTGCAGCATGATGAGTTTCAACGTCGATCACTCATAAAACGTTCCCAGAAAAGTAGAAGAAAACCAAGGGAAACCCATAAAAAAGGAAACCTATGCACGAATTCTACCTTGATAGGGAGACCGCGCGGCTGAACGAGTATCGCTATGCTTGCGCGCGACGCATCTCCTACCGGAGCAGCCCGGGTTGCTCCGTGTGACCGGCGCTGCCATCGTCGCTTTTTTTCGACGCGTTTCCCCCTTGAAGTCAGGGGGTACGTACGCACGTAAAGCACGCGAGGGTGCTGGCGTGTTGGCGATATGTTTCCCTGCTTTTCAGCCTCAGATGTACCGCTATGGACGGAAATATAAGTATCGTTTTGGTATTGGTATGAATAACCGAACGGTCCTTATATTTACGTCCATAGTGGTAACAGTTACAACGAGAGGAGGGCAACAGGAAGGATGTACCAGAGGGTACACTCCAAGGGATCGTGAAGGGGATAGGGGCTATCGTAGCAAATATGAGTAAGAAGTTTATAGTTTCCGTGCACAGCTTGATTACACTGCTGTTGACCCTGGTGCTAACTACTGTAGTTGTAAGGGGAGTCGCCGACCTATATCCTTCATGAGGACATACACAACCCGTAACACGTGCGATCGGAGTATCACACACATCTTGCAAAGATGAGTTTCGACGAAATCCTAGATCTAACAGCTGTTGTGAATTTTTAATTTTTTATAAAAAGTATACAAAGCATGCAGCAAGAGGAAAAGCCGTCGCTCATATCATACCACGTGCATATCATTGGAACGCCTGTGTTCACCTCTTTCCACTTGTGACGCCCCCGCGATATGAAGTCAACCCCATCCCGAAGGGGAACCTTGTACGTCGTATGGATTGTGCCGCATGATAACCCCCTTTCATCACTTTTTTCCAAAAAATAACCCTTCGCCATTCGAGCGGAGGGGCCGGCCCCAATCCCTAGTAGTATTGCATGCTAGGATGCGTGGGAAAATAACACCCCATCCTGGGCAAATTTGTGTCAGCTACTGCCAGAAGGACAATTGCGAAGAGCGATTAGGGATGTCCCGTTGCGGTTGATAATCGTGGGGTGTGTTGTGTGTTGTGCGCGAGGCGATGAGAGGCACAACTCGAACCAAGACAAAGTCTGGGAGAGGCGGCTTTTTCTCCGCGAATTTGTGCTAACTTGAGTGGGACCCAGTTACCACGAGCTTAGAGTTGATCGTAACGAACATATACTTCAACGTGTTTCATTCTCTTGCTGAAATTTTGTTTTTTACCGAAGTTGTTGAATATAAAAACAGATAAACTCGATCCCCGGAAACTCAGGTGTCTAAGTTTTTATCCTTTTATCTGCACAAAGCAGAAACGTAGATAAAAGGGCTTGGGGATCGGGCAGTCTCGCCGCTCCCGCTCGAACTGTCCCACCACTCGCGAGCGTACAAGGCTGACCAGGGTCGTTGCCAAGGTCATTCGCAAGTCATGGCCAAACGCGAAAGGTGCAGTAGCTTGCTGGGCACTCGTGGTCGAGTTGACAAAGTGACCGCACCGGGGTGACCGACCAAATGAGCGCGTTGAGAGTAGCAACTTGCATTTTACGGGACGGGCGTTGTAGCGCGCCGAGTTTGTGATGGATTCTACTCCCCAGACCACCGACATATGCCTACGAGTCAGCCCGACCGCTGTGGGACCACCACACGGTTGGTTGCCGCTAGTGCTGCCACTGCAGTGACGGTTCTGTGACGGGTGACGATATTTTGCGAGTCAGGTGAGGCTCGGAGTCGTTAAGCTTCTGCGCTCTTGGAATTTGGAAAATTGACGAAATAGCAGTATAAACTGAAATATTCCACGTATCGTTACGATCGACCCTTGACGGCGACACGCGTGGATTTTTTAGCCTTCCAGGAAGAGCGTGCACAAGTATAGTTATCATCCCGCTGCGCGCGTGTCGTATATCTCCCGACGTTTCAGTCCGGACACACCCCGTACCCTACGAACTTGAAGTGCTACAGGTGGTCGATGCTGCCATCGTCAATACAAGTACGATAGAGGTAGAACTTTTCGGCTATTTTGTTTTTGAATGACGGGGCTCCTTAACCCCAAATCGTCGGAAATTCATTCTTTTTTTGCAACACTTTTCACTGTATACCTAGGTCGATTGATCGTTCGTCGGGGGTGTTACTTATTTTTCCCCCCAGATCAGTTTCGGGGAAGAGGATAGAGCTCCTCATGTGCGGAGCGTAAGAAAAATTATGGTGCACCTCTACGGTAGCATGCGTCACTTTCGACATCGTTTCCGCTCTCAAGTCCAAAAAGGTCAATTAATTTTTTTAATTCTATTTTTGTTGCTCATCCCTTCTAATATCTTCGCACTTTTTACTTTCTCCTTCTCCCTCCCTAGTACTTGTAACTCAGATCCGGGGTCACCTAGCAGGCTCTTCTCCCCCCTCCCCACTACGGTACGCGCCTTCGTTTTTTTTTATCGCGAGAAGAATTCAGCACTTTCTTCCCTCGTCGACTCGCATTGAGCGAATTGTGTTTACCCACCCTATAAAGCGCTCTCGGCAGTTGGTGCCACATATAACGAAATCTCGATACCGAGATTCGAACCATTGACTCCAACCTTAGTAGTCTTCGAGGTTAACAACTTTGACCACCGGGGCGACCATCAATAATAGAGGAGGTCTGGGGGGGGGGACGCATATTATGTTATTCCGGGTTGGAGGGAACTCTTATTTCATGTCGTTCATATAACGTGCACCATTTGAAGTTTTTTATCGTTGCTACTGCGTACAAGAGGTGTTGCCGGAGTCCGTGTCGTCTGAACAGTGAAAACGGTTGTGGACAACCGGCCCAAAGGCAAGTCGGTTGTTTGTTGTGGCAGACGAGGGTGCTTTTTTTTAGATATTGGGTGTGAGTACTATACCTTCAGTAGATGGCCGAAACGCGGATTCTCGACGCCGGCTATTTCCGCCGAGGCGAGGCACTCCACGGGCAACAAACCGCGCTGAAACTTGGCCAGAGGCGGGAGGATTCCGCAAAATACAAGCGTGCCGGCTGCGCCTAAGGATCATAGTAGATACAGTATGCATACTTACGGTCAAATGCCAAGTGACCATATGTACAGCAATAATGTGTAACTATTGGTACGACCGTTGCTACGCCAGCGGGGTCGGGTGTACGGCCACGACCCGTACGAAAACCGGCAACCCACCCATCAACCCGAAGCCGACGGACCCACCCATCGCCCAACCACCCTCTCATCGGTCACATCTGCCCTAAGGCACCCATCACCCCGCCATCCACACCCGCACGCACCCTTCGTGCAACTAACCACCCACACACCTTCAGTATGCCTACGATTCGCATGGGTTTGAAGCAAAAATGACGTACCAGGTACCGGGTAAACATTTCTGAACCAAAAAAACAACGTATCAATTTTAGTATATTTTTATGTGAAAAAGGGTACCGATCAAAGGGGGGTAAACTCTGGTGGTATGCTCTTGGCATTTATCAACCACACGGCGGGCTATCAGAAGTGGTCAAAAGGAGGTATGGTTTTGGCCAAATGGAGGGGATTGTTAGTCCCGATGTGGTGGTACATATATATTGCTGTTTAGCGGGTACATGCACCACCACTTGAAGTCAAAAGGGGGATTCGGGAGGAATACTTATGTCCCCTCCTACGCCACGGTGCCGGCATACCCAAAAAATTACCCGAAAAGGAATCACAAGTGTACGTGCTCGGCATGGGCTGCGGGGTTGTTGCCAGCGCGTCGTGATTGAATTCCAAGCGGGTGGTGGCACGCTCGGGCTCCTGCGGCGGCTCTGTTTTCCCAATTCTACCGATTGTCTGTAAAAGCCTACAATATGCAAGCAACTATAGAAATGCTCACCCGGCGGGGCCCGAACAACCGAAGTGTGTGCATCGAAGTTGGCATTCAACCGCCGAGGTAAAATGTAAGAGTGGTAAATCTCGGAAGAAAAATCTAAACTTCAACAGGGAAATATAATGTTCGAGGGGATGATTCGATGGCATCCTTATTGGTAATATAACGTCTTGCATGTATTGTAATCCAACGACGGGGACAAACTCGAACACTCCCTGGAATACTACGCCTCCGGATTTTTCGTGAAACGCCTCACCCCGGGCACGATAAAACTCATGCCCGGCAGAAAAATTGGGTATTTCGACGGCCCCTGCTAGCCGCGATCGGGGGCGACCTTTTTCTATATTTGTCGGACAACGCGAGGGCTGTGGTAGGGGGGGGTTCGTCGCACCCCCTCGCGGTTTCGGGTGGTCGCGTGGCGGTCGGATGCAGCGGATGCTCGAATCGAAAATACATTTTATCTCAATCACACGAAAGAGACCTCAATATACATCATCACTACATATAAGCTTATATATGTAAATAAGTTGGAAATTTGAACTTTCGACTTGCTATGGGAAGTGAATAATTAGCCAAGCCGGTATTAACGACGAGTAAACTCGCATTTTCTTTGCCATTTGGTAAATGTGGCCATTTTTTTTGCCAAATTTGCGTATATTTCTTAGCTCTCTCGAGACTCTCTTAGTATATTTTTCCCTACGTAGTGATAATATACTAGAGTCATATTTGCCACGTATTTTTTTCGAGTTATGTATGTGCTATTCTGTTTGGCTTGTTTGCAGGACAGCAAAATCGAACTTGCCCAATTGGCAAATGCTTTGCAAGTTTTTGCTTGTCGATGTTGACAACTCTATCTGACTTTCAACCTCGTCTTCCAAATTTTGGTTTCTCTGCGGTAACACACGAAAATATTTGAAAAACACTCTTGATATGCTTACGTAGCTTTATATTTTAAAAGACGCGTTCTATGGTCCAGGCAGGACAATTTTTCCAAGGGGGGTACCGGTTTTTTCTCCGTCATTTTTGAGAATTGACAGGTGAAACAAAGTGCTGACGAATCGCACGGCCGAGAGGAATCCAAAACCGGTCTTAAAAAAACAAATCATGAACAATGGCCATTTTCGGAAATATTTGGGTGTTTTATTTATTTATTTTTTTACCCCGAAACGGCAAAAAAAATGCCCCGAATCCAAAGAGAATTAACCCGAAGCCACCACCCAACTCATGCCCGACTTGTCGAGAAGAGACTCAGTGATAAAGAAGCAAGGCACTTTATGTTGTATATCATATACGCTTGTCCCATCCGCCGCCCTGCCAGTCAGCTCGCTGTCTTGGTCTGCATCAGTGAACTCAGCATCGGCTTGGTACGCGAGGTGCTCAGCACGTTCGACATCCAAAAGGTTCACGTCATCACAAGCGAGCGGGGCGAACTGCCCTTTCGCAGTGAAGGCGTACTTCTTCTTTGGTGGGCGCCCGGCGGGCATTGTCCTCGTGTGTGGGTGTGTGTGTTCGTGTGTGGGTGTGTGTGTACACCAGTACACCAGCTGTGTGTGTGACACCTCGTGTGTGCTTGGTACTGTGCCTTGCTGGTACTTTAACTTCAAGTGTTATTTTGGAAAAAAAAAAACTGAGCGCCCCATTTTTTACAACGGCTTTTCTCGGCCCACAGATTTTTTTTCGAAAAAAAAAATAAATAGGACTGGGTCCAGGTCCAATTCATCCGAATCCGAGGAGTTTTTCGACATCCATCGTTCCAGTTTTGCGCTAAAATCTCCACAGCTGGGCAGGGGAAAAGTGGGTTTTTCGCCTATATCTCGCTTCAAAATAGATAAAAATAAAATTTTCTTCTACAGGAATTTTCCCCTGGACGAGATACGTTCAAAACCGGTGTCAAAAAAAAAAGATGACAACTGTGTCTGCCTCCAAAATCTTAACCAATTTTTGTCGGAAAAACGAATTACTCCGACGCAACGACAAAAAAAAAAAAAATCCGAGATGGTTCGATCCATCTGAAACAGAGCTTTCCGGCAATATATTTTATGTCTTCTGAAAATAAGTGACCACCTCAAACCAATTCAATATGTGAATGTCGAATTTTTGGAAAAATTGTTCTGCCTGGACTATATACCAGGTTGGAGTTTGCTTATTATCTGCAAGGCGCTTCGCTCCGCGGGCGGCATTCGCCGCCAGCTACGCTCGGTCAGGGAGGAAAAATAGAACAAATTAGGTTCAGCGGACATAGGTCCATGCTTGATTGCAGGTACGAACTGGCGACTTGACAATGCCAAGAGCCCCGCCGCCATGCTCCAGGAAAACAACCCGGACGCCGCATGCACGAGTATACCGTATGTTGTACCTGGTATCTTGTTATAATACTTGCGATGTACATGTCTGTCTCAGGGTTTGTGACTTTAGAGCTTTTTTTGTCTCTCTAGGATGACGAATCGGTATGGACACTGGGTGTGCTGGATGTCTATGCGTGGAAAAAACAGTTTAATAAAAAAACACACACGCAGCAGTGTGGTTGAAGTGTCAGCAAAGAGACTTCTGTTTTTGGACACGTCAGTCGCACCTTAAGATATTCCAGTAAAAAAATAGCATATTACATATTGCGTCTAGACGGCGGTCCGTCACAGGGCTGAGTGTCAGCTGTACTTGAAAAAATCAGAATTTGTTGTTGGTTGTTGGTGGCTTACAACGCAATATTCAAAGAGCAACAACAAAGAGGAGAAAAGGAAATACAAAAGATACTCGTACGTGATGGCTCTCGGCAACACTTTTGCTCTTGTCTGCGTGTTTGTCGTCTGTGTTGTCGCACTCTGGTCGTCGACACGAACGTACTGCTGTATGGAGCTTTGCTGCTCTGTGCAGGGTCGATTTCATGCTGGTCTGCTGTGCTTGCGGTACGTAGATTAGATACTAACCTGTGGCTATCGGAGCTTGGTTTGTGCCTTCGAGGTGTGCGTGCGTGAAAGAAGCAGGTTCAAAAACAAAACAAGAAAAAGCAAAAAAGCAAAAAAAAAAAGGGGGAAAAAAAGCAGTCCCAGGATCGTTCCAGAAAAAACAATTTTCCCGTCGGCAATTAAGAGCTGAGGATGGCTGAGAGGTGGGGGGATATACCGAGGGAAACCTCCGGGTATGCGAAGTAAATCGTACAAGGCGCTTCGCTTAAGAAGGAAAACTACAACAAATTATGTGGAGCGGACATACCTGGTAGGTTCATGATTGATCGTAGGTGCAAACTGGCGACTCGACAATGCCAAGAGGCCCGCTGCCATGCTCCAGGAAAACAACCCGGTCGCCATACATGCATGGGTTGTTGTTGTTCTTCTCACATTAACTCGCATAATCAAGTCCGTGGTCACAGGACAGACAGGCAGTTCAAGTCTTGTTCTTGTCTGCTTGCTTGCGTTGTCGCACTCTGCTAACTGGTCGACACGAACGTACTGACTGCTGTGTATGTACTTTTCTGCTCCGTGCAGGGTCGATTGCAGGTTGTTCCGCTGTGCTGGCGGTACGTAGATTAGATACTGTGGCTATCGGAGCTTGGTTTGTTTGTGTCTCGAGGTGTGTGCATGCGCGAAAGAAGCAGGTTCAAAAACAAAACAAAAAAAGCCTAAAAGCAAAAAAAAAGAGAAAAAAGAAAGCAGTCCCAGGATCGTTCCTGAAAAATCAACTTTCCCGTCGCCAACATTACAGTAAGTCTATGTATTGTTTTCTTCCAGATTGGTTTCTCCTTTCTTCCGCTGCAGAATTTCATCGGGAGCCTGTCGTGCTGTCTTGTGACCACTAACGGCTTGATTCTTGATTATGGCAACGCATTCATACTGTGTGAGAACGACGACAACCTTCATTCATTACGGAATGGCCATAATTTTTTTCGGTTCTGTAATCCGTCTTTGCTATAGGCTCCCCGCAACAGGGAATTTGTTCGGTGGAAATTGGCTCTGGGGGAAAAAAAATTGGGTTGGAAATCACTTGGAAAATGAATGTGATTTGGCGACCTTTTATAGTAGTATCCCATTTAAAATTTAGCCAAGAAACCGCGTACAACAGGTTCACATGAGAACGCCGAGATATCGCGGGACACAGCACCTGCCACAGGACTTCGCCGACACGCCAGACCGCCACTGCCACACACAAGCACACTCTCCCGACCAGACCCTGGGTTCTTAGACGTCCACCTGCGGGCTCGGCGACAGCTGGCGAGCTGATTGCTGATGACAAGTTGAAAAAAAACGAGCGGAAAAGCACGCAGCCAATTTATCATCTGTAATTGAGTCAATCCGAGCTGTGGGCTTCAAAAGAGGACCCCTTTCTCTCGTCACACCGAGCGATGTTCTCTGCGAATGATACAGCCCAGCCTACGGTAGGGCTCTACGGACACAACAGGCTGCCTCTACTACATCCAAGCGCTCTCCCGGCCAGACCTTAGTTTTTGTGGTCGCAGCTAGACACAGACTACAAGGTAAAACATGGAATAAAATCGTTTGAGGATCCCGTTACTTATTTTTTCCCAAAAAGGCAGGCTGGCCTCTACAGGATCATAAACAATCCTGGAGCCGTTATACTGAAGTTTGAAATGTAGACCGCACCCCCTCCCAAATAAGAAACCCGCCCCGAGTCGGTGTTTATGTTTCTCATTAGGTGTCCCGCTCTGTGGTCGTCTTGGTAACAGTTGGATATCGTCGGTTTGGGTTACCTCCAACGCCGGTCCCGATACCTGACACAAGCACGACCGTGCTAGAATTGGTCGACGGTTCGTCCTCTGGCGAGAGTCACGACGCGAGTAACTATTCCCTTCCACGACACCTTGGCTGGAGTGGTCAGTTCCTAGGCCGGTATGGCTCTCGAACTCGATGCATCTTGTTATTTGTGTCCCCTGTTCCTGGCGTTGTAATATAGCTTACCAAAAATAATTTATTTCCAGGGCTCAACATGTTAAAATGTCTGATCACTTCACTGTCCGTACCTCCGTCGACCCCCGCACGTGTGTGTGCTTCCTGCTGCGACGTTGAATATTCAAACCCCTGGCATACGTTGGCACGTATATACCCTCCTGCCGAACATACCCTTGACGCCATTACCTCAACAGGCATCTTGGGCCCCAGGATGTCCGTCCGGGTGACGTCCCTGGTGCGCACCGCGATGTTGACGATTTCAGTTTATCGGTGACCAGGAAGGGAAGGGGCTCCAAAACGAAGGCCGTGCACAACAGAAGTAATATAGTAAGGATGGTCCCGAGTCCCAACCCCGCACGTTGTGCTGAAAATTGTGGTGCTTTGCAATGTAAGTCCACCTACTACACCATTGAACCTTACATCCCCACGGCACATATCGTCAACATCTTAAGTAGCCCAGGAAACACTTGCATATTCCCATATAGTTTACGAACTACACCATGAACCTTTCCTCCCCAACGCACATGATACGCAGATTGGCAAAGTCTTCGATCAGGATGCTGAGGTCGGCTCCGATATTCGACCAGCATCACATAATCAACGTAACCTAAGTCATCAATCAAAATAAAAAATACGGTGTCTTGATACCATATGCTGCTGTTGGTCTATTAATAACTACATTTGGTCCTAATTACTATGTACCCCCGTAATAGATGTACCCCGCGTCCTGAGTGACCCGATAAAATTATAAATTTGCGCACCCTGTTGACCCTGGTGCTAACTATACTACTAAGGA
>JAYJMJ010282935.1:0-11505 GCA_036873875.1 Laminaria ephemera
CTGAGCCACGTCTCGCTAACCGCACTGTGTCTGCCAGGTCGTCTCCGCGGATCCCGCGAACCAGCAGCCGGGTTCGGTAGCAGGGGCCACACGACCCCCCCCCAATCTGGGCTAGGGTTTTCGGTCCCCCGTTGTGCGTTTCTGGGAGCGTAAAGCCACATCCACATGGGGTGGAGGTCCCGTGGCGGTCGTCGCGCCCTCCTCGCCATCTGCGCTTTGCCCCATGGACTAGATCGATGGACTTTCCAGTGGACGTGGAAAGTCCATCGATCTACTCCATGGGGCAAAGCGAAGATGGCGAGGAGGGCGCGACGACCGTCTCGGGACCTCCACCCCGTGTGGATGTGGCTTTACGCTCCCAGGTGGGTGGGTGGGTGGGTGGGTGGGTGAATAGGTGGGTGGGTGGGTGAGTAGGTGGGTTGGTGGGTAGGTCACACGATGATCCGAGAGAAGGTGTAAATGTGCATGAGTTCCTCGAATACGGTACGAGAAAGGCCTAATGTGTAACTACTCCCAGAGGTTAAGCTTGGTTTGTTTGCGATCCATGACCACTGCTTTGGTCGCCGGTTGCCGGTGAAGAGAAGCATTACGACTTGTTTCTGGAAATGCGAGTGTTGCTGGGATATCTCGCTTTGCGCTCGACCACGCTGTTCATCGCCATCTTGAGCGCCGGGGGCTAGAGTTCCCAGCTGTTCAGAGTGGCACGGCGTGTCCGCCTGCTGCTGGTCCAAAACCCATCGCTCGACATTTTCCACCTGTCTGTTCTCTTTCTACTTCCTCACCCCTTCCACAACCACCACACCAGTAGTTCCCAAAACCATCTCATCGTCCAGCTCTTTCCTTCTTCCTCTTCCAGTCTCCCACCATCAGGCAAAACGACATTGTCCTTTTCTGCCATCTGCTGAGGCTGCTGCTTCCGCTGCTGCTGCTGCTGCTGCGGTGCAGTGCTCTCTCCCGCAGTACCAAGTGGGGCTACAAGCTTAGGCTCATACTTGGCCATGCTCGCACCCTTCTCTTGCATCTGCGCAACAGGCCGCGGTTCCTTCTGCGAGTGAGAGTCCTCGCAGATCGTTTAGAATTCTCTAGTGCTTTAGAATGGCGGATCGAGTGTGCTCGAGTCGATTTTTGATTTGGCAGGTCTTCTCAAATCCCACCGCTACTTCATGGTATCGTCCAAGCTGGATGGCCTCTTCGAGTTTACTTCACCTTGCGGTCAGTATTCGTAGCTCCACCTTCTTCGCCCGGTAGGACCACTCAGCATTCTCTGTCATATCCACCAACGGCCTCCAGGCCGCATCGAACTCGCCCTCAGGCATGATTCGAATAAGGGCCTTCAGCTCTCTCCCTCACCCGGGAGTGTCCTCATAGCACCCAAGCTCTTTTAATAAGCCGAAGTACTTTTGCGATATATCGTGTTTTCTGATCTACTAAGGAGTCTCAAAGGGCTTTCCCCGCTGGCGGACAGTAGCTAGGCAGTGGGGTCGGTTGCCGGCAGAGAAGAGTAGAAGTATCAATGTAATAACCGCGCTCCTCGAGCGTCCACGTAGCCATCATCCAAATCTAGAAGTCAAGTAGAGCAAGTAGAAGAGATAGAAAAACGTAAAGGTGAGAGTCACCCGGAAAAGCATTGCGCGGGAAAAGCCGCCGACCCGGAGATATCCCGCTATGAATCTCCCATAACAATCGAGCCAATGTACCAAAGGAACTCCCTAACATCATCAACCATTGTCATATCCGTACCACGCACCAAAGCACAATCAACAGAAGCATTACGACTGTTTTCTGGAAATGCGAGTTGCCGTGCACCATTCGTACCGTCGTGTTTGTCCTGCGTACGCCATATTTCCACGGCGCCCGCGAGGCGTAGATGATGTGTGTCAAACTATACCTTCTTCCACCCAGCTCGACACAACCCTAACTCGCTAATCTGTGTAGTTATGAACCAAGATCGTGGCATATAGAGGTCTTACATTTGGGGTGTACGTCGAGTTCGACACCCTTGAAACAGCCCCGCTGCGCGGTCGCGGAGGGTAAGCTCGTGGTGCTTCGATTAGGATTGGCACTGAGCCACGTCTCGCTAACCGCACTGTGTCTGCCAGGTCGTCTCCGCGGATCCCGCGAACCAGCAGCCGGGTTCGGCAGCAGGGGCCACCGACCCCCCCCCAATCTGGGCTAGGGTTTTCGGCCCCCCGTTGTGCGTTTCTCTTGACGTGGAAAGTCCATCGACCTACTCCCTGCGGCAAAGCGCAGATGACGAGGAGGGCGCGACGACTGTCCTGAGACCTCCACCCCAGTTGGATGCGGCTCTACGCACCCAGGTGGGTGGGTGGGTGGGTAGGTCACACGCTGATCCGGTAGAAGACGGAAACGTGCATGACTTCCTCGAATGTGGTACGAGAAAGGCCTAATATGTAGCTACTCATAGAGGGCAAGCTTGGCTTGTTTACGATCCATGACTACTGCTTTGGTCGCCGGTTGCCGTTGAAGAGAAGCATTACGACTGATTTCTAGAAATGCGAGTTGCTTTACGCCATTCGAACCATCGTGCTTGCCTTTGGTACGTCATTGACACGGCGCCTGCAAAGCGTAAATGCTGTGTCAAACTATACCTTCATTGACCCAGGCTCGACACAGCCCTAACTCGCTAACCTGTGTAGTGATGGGCGAGGCTCGTGGCATAAAGAGGTCTCAATGTTGGGGTGTACGCCTAGTCCGATACCCTTGAAATAGCCCCGCTGCGTGGTCGCGGAGGGTAAGGGTAAGCTCGTGGTGCTTCGAATAGGATTGATGTTTAGCCACGTCTCGTTAACCACGCTTTGTCTGCCAGGTCGTCTCCGCGGATACCGCGAACCAGCAGCAGGGATCGGTAGCAGGGCACACCGCCCGCCTCCCATTTTGGGCTAGGGTCTTCGGTCCCCCTTTGTGCGTTTCTCTAGACATGGAAAGTCCATCGACCTACTCCCTGGGGCGGAGCGTAGATGGCGAGGAGGGCGCGACGACCGTCCCAGGACCTCCACGCGGTGTGGATGTGGCTCTACGCTCCCAGGTGGGTGGGTGGGTGGTTGAGTAGGTCACACGGTGATCCGAGAGAAGGTGTAAACGTGCATGAGTTAGTCGAATACGGTACGAGAAAGGCCTAATGTGTAGCTACTCATAGAAGTTAAGCTTGGTTTGTTTGCGATCCATGACTACTGTTTTGGTCGCCGGTTGCCGTTGAAGAGAAGCATTGCGACTGGGTTCTGGAAATGCGAGTTTCCATGCACCATTCGTTCAGTCGTGTTTGTCCTAAGTACGCCGTTGACACGGCGCCCGCGAGGCGTAGATGATGTGTGTCAAACTATTCCTTCTTCCACCCAGCTCGACACAACCCTAACTCGATCACGTTTGTATTGATGGTCGGAGATCGTGGCATGTAAAGGTCTCACAGTTGTGGTGCACGTCTAGTCCGACGCCCTTGAAACAGCCCCGCTGCGCGGTCGCGGAGGGTAAGCTCGTGGTACTTCGATTAGGATTGACACTGAGCCACGTCTCGCTAACCATGCTGTGTCTGCCAGGTCGCCTCCGCGGATCCCGCGAACCAGCAGCCTGGTTCGGTAGCCGGGGCCACCGACGCCCCCCCACTTTGGGCTCGGGTCTTCGGTCCCCCGTTGTGCGTTTGTCGGCACACGGAAACCCCCTTGACCGATTCCGTGGGACGCAGCGGCGACCGCAAGAAGGGCGAAAAGAACACCCCTCGACCCCCACCCGGCGTCAATGTGGCTCTACGGCCCCAGGAGGGTCGTTCACACGCTGATCCGGGCGAAGATGTAAGCGTGCATGAGTTTCTCGAACACGGTGTGCGAAAGGACGAAATGCAACTAATGATAGAGATTAAGCTTGCCTTTGTTTTACATCCATGACTAGTGGTTTGGTCACCGGTTGCCGTTGAAGAGAACAGTTGCGACTGGTTTATGGAAATACGAGTTGCTTTGCGCCGTTGGTACCACCGTGCTAATCATTTGTACGTCATTGGCACGGCGCCCGTGAGACGTAGATGCGGTGTGTCAAACGTTTAATGATCAAGTTTTGACATAGCCCTAACTCGCTAACCTGTGTAGTAATGTGCGAGCCCGTGGCATAAAGAGGTCTCGCGGCTTGAGTTTACGTCTGGTCTGATGCCCTCAGAAGCGCCCCGTACGGCAAGCTCGGTTGACTAAATATCTAGTAGCTGTTCTTTGTAGAGCTCATTTATACGAAGTAGGACTTCAACCACCTCATAGAATGCAGGCGTTTCCACATTTCATAGCATTGGTTGTGCTTGTCCCACACAACAGGGTACTGGTGGCGACGAGCTTGCGACGCCGTGCACTGCTGTCAAAGGAACAGCCCAAACCCGGGGAGCATTGGCCAACGGCTTCCATAGTGTCGCCGCCTCCACGCGGCAAAACATGCTGGGGCTCAAGTTGCCCTTCGGCGCTACGATGCTTGCTCTGGCGTCATCAGCGCTCTTTTTTTGGGTGGTACGATCGCTTTGTGGTGGCCAAAGGACAAGGCAAAAGGTGACAAACGGCAAGAAAAATCGCGCGCGCATGAGGGAGCGGGAAACGTACCCCAACCCCAAGGACACCATAAGGGGACACAAATAGTTCTTGATAAGTTGTGTGATGATTATCTGGGACTTGGGGCATTCCCGAAGGAGCTTGCTCAAACAATGTTTTGAGGCTAAACTCTGTATCTCTTACAATGGACTACCTGGTAGCTGTGTAACGTGTTCATGGCGATATGGCGACATCCAGCCGTGGTTGCTACGCACCGGCTTCGACCCCATCATATCTTGAAGCGATTTTGCCACGTTTGAAACGTACGTTACTTTCCCCGATCCTTGTAGGGATCCGATTGGGGTTTTTGTAGCGACCCACGACTGCACCCTTAACCCCCGCGTGAAGAAGTTGTCACTCCTACACTGCCCCTGGTCACACCCGCAGACAGCACCTAAGAATAACACAAGCATTATCCCTCCTTCGGTGCATGTACAGTCGGGAGAACGGGAAGCCCAGGCGGCGCAAGCCTCGCTGATGGAGACGGCGAACGACGAGAGATGTGCCCAGGAGGACAAAGACGCGGTTGGGGGGGCGTCAGCGACCCCGTCGGCGGAAGCGTCAACGCTTGAGGCCTCGCTCCCACCCTCACCACAGCCACAGCTGGGCGGATCGACCGTGCAAGCGGTGGTGACTGCGGTGGTCGAGCCGCCAGTATCACCGTCGGCAGGGACGCAGACGCTGCAGCAGGTGCCAGCCAACGTTGGCAGGTCGTCACTGCCGCGTGTGATCGACAAGGCAGCCGAGCAGGAAGTAGAAGCCGCGGTGGGGGGGGCAGTAACCGCCCCGTCTGCAGGGACGCCGGCGCGGCAACAAGTTCCGGATGGCGTTGGCAGGTCGTCGCTGCCGAGCTCAACCGCAGTAGTACCCGAGCAGGCGGAAGCAGCCACGGTGGGGGGGGCGGTAACCGCCCCGTCGGCAGGGACGCCGGCGCGGCAACATGTTCCGGATGGCGTTGGCAGTTCGTCACTGCCGCGTTCGATTCCCGGCGTATCCGAGCAGGCGGCAACAGCCGCGGTGGAGGGGGTGTCAATGACTCCGTCGGTGGCAGCGTCGACACGGAAGGCCTCGCCTTTACGCTCTTCACCACCGCAGCCGGGAAAACCGTCTGTCCAATCGATGGCGACCGCGGAACTCGAGTCGCCATTGACGCCATCGGAATGGGGCAACGTTACCTTGGAAGGCCTTACAAGCCAGTCGGCTGCTGCAGGAGCTTCTGCAGACGAACATGGATCGGCGACGTCCGCCATGGGCACCAGCTCCTCTGAGCAAAGTGTTGCTGGCATTGTCGTGTCACCTCTGCGGACAAAATCTGGACGAGCCGACACCCACAGCAAGCAAGCCGGGAGCAGTGGCGGCAAGGGTCCCAGTCAATCGGGAAATGCCAGCGGAACGTCTCGGAACCGTGGGGGTCAGAAGGATGGGAAGACAAACAGCAAGGGCCCCAGCTCCTCTGGCGACGAAGCCACGAAGCGCGTAGGCCCAACGCCCAGCAGCAACGCGTGTGTCGTGATCCCAAAAAACCGGTACGTTCGACCTCACTGGCTTTGGATCCGAGACGCAACTGAGCACCTGGGATGACGATGGCTCACCCAAAACAACGGGGGTCCGAAATACAGTGATTTTGGGGTTTGGGTTTTAAGCCTTACTATACTGTGGCATTAGTCTACTGCTGTAGGTGTTTGGTGGTACATCCAGTTCGTTCGTTTGAGGAGGCCTGAAGAGGGATGTCTCCATCAAAAGAACGAAGCAAGGGGGCGTCTTCAATTTGAAACGTGTTGTATTATTATCGCTGAATGGTTTTTTAACTTGCCTCATCGCACCTGACTCCACGTTGGTCTCATGGAATGCGTCCTGTTGCCTGCTGCCTTCTGTTTGTCGACCGTCACGCACACCGTTTAGAGGCCTGAGAAACATGGGAAACACTTGTTTCTTGTCGGCAGCAGTTCAGCTCATGAGAAAGATGCCGGTCACCCACAAGAAACTGCTTGAGTTTCCGGGCGGTGATACCCCAACTCCGGGTAAGACGCTATTGAGTACGGTGTACGGGTATTATTTCAGTTGCTAGACGTGCTTGTTGGACAAAAGTAAGAAGGGCGCCGTTTGCAGTAGGAAAGCCACGTTTAACGGCAGAGACGACACCGCTGACTGCATATTTGGCAAGGACAACAGGAGGGTACGTGCCGTTAGAGAGGATAGTGCCCCAGATAGATGGAGCGGTCATGGAAAGTTTTAATCAAGTGTTGTCCAGCGAGAGAACCAACGACCCCAATAGAGACGCTGCTGTTCCCATCTCATCGAATTGTCCCGTGCGCTCTATCCTGGTTGTCTCCCGTCCTTACCTCGATGGTCTTCGCCTGTCACAGAGAAAGAAATGACGTGGGCCGTGTCGAGGACGATGAAGGTGTGTGACACCGAAAGTGCATCGACGGTAGCTCATTCGCACGCGATACGCAAGCCGACGATGTAAAGTTGATACGTGCTCCCTTGATTGCGTCTGTGCGGTAGCACCACCTTGAGCTCTCGTGGAGATGGATTGAGGCAACCTTATAATTAACGGCTGGGGCTGTTTTTTTCGAACGAGTCGCGTTTATCTCTTTTTTTTTAGCACATACCTGGTAGGATCTACCGGTGCCGTGCTACAGCTGCTAGCCCGCCGATAAATTGTACGGCACACAACGCTCTGCCGTTTGTCGCCCATTCGAGATGAAATGTTGTATTTAATTTGCGGGGAACCGCGATGATACGCTCAGAGGTATTTTCGGACAACATATTGGCAAAAGCATGCTGTTCGACCCGCACAGTCCAGGTGTTTCCGCATACAATCAACATATCCAACTCCTGTCGATGAGAAACCTTATTCATGCCCCATCCTATATTGTGCGCTATTCTCCCAGGCCCTCCAAAGCGAGGATGAGGTGGGGGCGCTGGAACCAACTGTCTTGGTGAAGATGTTCTTCGAAAAGTTTGAATGGGTGAGTATTCGTCCAGAGCTTGAAGGCTTCTACTGCTGCCCATGACGTGGCCGTGACACGAAATAATTCCCAGGTTGAATGCTTGCGTACATATCCCATCATTGTGCCCCGAGGAGAACGCTTTGAGACAAACTCGGCGGCACCCTACTCGTAGCTTTGCGCTTGGCTATGTATGCTCTTGCTGGCGCAGAGAGGGGCATCATGCTCGCGTAGTGTACGTGCACGTGCCGTCCATAGCCTATTAACTCGAAAAACCACGAGATCCTGTTGCTTGGGCTTTACGACGAATCTGGCGGTGACCGAAACCCCCTCCCTTCAACACGCACGAGCGAGAATCCGCCCCCCCCCCCGACGGAGAGATACGCGTAAGATTTTTCTTACAGTACAGTGTTCGGCATGCAGCAGGGGGCACCCCTAGCATATTTTAGCATCTATGTCGGACGAGGACCCCTTTTCTGCTTTGCTGGCCCGTCGTTTCCCGGATCGTCCGGCAACGCCAGTACGTAGTTTCCAGGACTGTTTACGGGTCGTGACCCGACCCCTAGGTCGGGTCAAGTGGTTTCTTGATCTCACGGGCCGGGTCGGGTCGGGTCGCGTCAGGAGGTTTTCAGAATCTCACAGGTCGGGTCGGGTGAGATCTCGACAACTCAAACGTTTGGCGGGACGTGTCGGATCAACCCGACCAGACTCGACCCGCGAGGTTTGACCCGACCCGTGAGCAGCCCTGTTATTTTCAGGCGGCGTTCCCCCCGCTGCTGTGAAACGTGGACTGCGTCGAGTATATCGTGGTTCTCTTTTTCCTATTGGCGATGGACCGCGACGGGTCCTGTTCTGGAGGTCCACAGGTATGCAGTTTTGTTGTCTTATTTGTCTTGTGCGGACAATTGACCGACGCCGCACTACTGTTGTCCCCTGTTATCATCGACGCTGGGTGCATGTGTCTGTCCCTCTTCAGTTCAATCGTGGCCATCAAGAGGACACGAGCCTCGCGCTCGCAGCAATCCTTCAGAAGCTTGATGAGGAGACCCTCGACACGCAGGCAAGCCTGAACCATGCAACCTACAAGTACTAAACTATGCGTTGATTTCTAGCCTAGTAGTAGTAGTGGCAATACCTGACATGTTAATGCTTTGGTCAAAACCGCTACTTTGAGGGGTGAAGAAGTACATATCATTCCACCACATAAGCCTTTCCGTCTCCCCTAGCCTTTCAGCTTGTCCATTTCCTTTAGTATTACTTTCTGGTTCGCGTTTCCATCGTCACTATGCGCTCTACTACAGTTCTTACAGCAATGTAGCCTTCGATCTCAACGACAACTGGCAAATCTTACTGATATTTTCAGGGCGGTGCAAACGAACTTGTACTTGGTGCTCTCCAGTTGCCCACGGCTCGCTCGGGCTGGCGCATGCAACCTACCTCCTTCCTGTTTGCCTTTGTTGTGGAGGCTGCACGTGTAGACTATGTGCGTAGGTTCTTGAGGCCTAGCTTGCCTTTGCGTCGTCATGTTTTCCTGAGGTTGGTTTACCTCCTACCCTCGTGCTCTGAGAGATATGCGGCAGGCTTCCACGGCATGTATTGCAATTCCTCTTACTACTGTAGTTACGACTCCTCAAAACACCTATGGTGTCGCCATTTGTGTCGGTTTGCTAGTTACTCCGCCTTTTGCCTGTCCGCAATTTCCCTATGGTGTTGAATTATCTCCTACCAATTCCCCATCCATTTTTTGTACCGTTTTCCAGTTCTCCAAGCTTTTTGGTGTCGTCTTACCGGTAAAATGACTGTAACCCTCCCTCCTCTTCCGGCATTTTCCGCGGGCGCACGTGGTGCTGCATTTTGACGCAGACGGGAGCGTCTATTGTCGATTCGGCGCGATGGACGATAGCAGTGAAACGGACTTGTCAAGGGAAGGATAGCATTGGGAAGGATTGCCTGGTGAGGAGTGGCCCGAGGCTTCTACGAGAAATGCGTGACATTAGACATTGTGAAGAGGATGAGAGGTTTGTACGGTAGTATACACCAACTGTTTTTCAGGGCTGTTCACGGCTCATGACCCGACCCACCCGACCAGACCCGACCCGCGAGTTTGACCCGACCCGTGAACAACCCTGCTATTTTTTCTAGGCCTAAGGGTCAATTCTGACGAACACAAAAATGTCAGGAATCGTGATAGGACGACGTGACATTTTCGCGAATGAAGATAATTACCAAGAATCCTGATTTTGAAAAGTTTTGAAAAATTGCATAATACCTAATGTCAGGATTCGTGACAGTAAACCGTGATTTGTTTTTGAAGTTCGTATGGCATTTCAGAATTTCAAAATATCACGAATCGTCATTTCTGTCGATATTTTTTGCATTCGATAGGAACGACCCTAATTCGATTTGCGAACATTGTTTTGTATTGTTTCAACACCGAGGTGGGTGTGGCCAACAGTATGCTGAGTAGGCCACTTACGCTGTTTGCGCTCGGTGTTTCAGAAACAATGACCAGACAAAGATATCGACACATACATGCGGTTCTTCCGTGTGTCGGCAAACAGTAGTCCGAAAAGTACCGCAGCTGGCAGTAAGACGTCCGCGTCCTTGTCGGGGGGGGCATTTGTTTCATTTTTCGTGATCCGCCGGAAGCACTTCTTCTGTGCAATTGCGTACTTATCACGTCCTGCTACTAAAGCCCGGGCGTATAATTATATACAGTGGAATACCCGATTTAAGAGTCCCTCAGAACAGGCCAGTGTTGCCGCTCTTATCTCCGCACCGCTATTATCTCAGACTGGGTATCATACAGGTTTCAGTATAGGCGTCACGAGGCGTTACAAACCGATTTGACCGCTCTTAAAATCCGTTTTATCTTGTTATGGACGCTCTTAAACCGGGTACCCCACTGTACCAGCTCGGACGGAGAACTACTCAATAGCTCATTGCTCATTACTCTATAACCCTCATATTGTCCGTGTGAAGCACACCGCTGAGCGGTACTGTAGCTCAACTCTGCTTCCCGTCCTCGTGCCGCGTGGACACCAGGCGGAAATCAACAATCTGGAGCATTTCTTTGTGTTCCAGCTGACGGTGCCGACCTGCAACGAGCCTAAGAAGGGCTGGTGGATCCCAACTCTCGTTAAGCAGGTGAGCCAATCAAACGAGAGCTCCACCGCTGTTATTTTTCGTGAGTCCCAGGCTTGACCGGTCCCGGTTGTTGCGCCTATTGTACTGCCGTTACTTCTGTTGTACTGCCGTTGCTGTATATGTTGGGTGACATGAACCCTTTTACTGCTGGGAGATTTGCCCCACACTAATTCCAAGTAGTTTGGCTCCAAAAACGTGCATGCAGTTCTAAAGGATTAAGACTCGAGCTTGTGCGCTGCACGGGCACATTGCAAGTTCGACTGTTCCGTTTGTTTACTGGCAGTGTCTACTGCTTCATTCGCGATTTTTCTCGGAACAGTGCAGTACCGGGCACCTAAGAAGAAACAGAAATACTGACCTATACTAGTACTGAGTTTTTTTTTTATTTTGGGAAAGGGTGCGTTCTACACTAACTTCAGTATAACGGCTCCCGGATTTCTGACCCTCCTGAACATATCAACCAGCCATTATTATTACCCTGTTTCATGTATTAATAGGTTCTCTGTAATGTAGTTCTGTTGTAAAGACGTCCTCGTGGTGTGTACTGCTGTCATCGCCAGAGTTCACTGATAAGCAATCTGCCCCGAGCGTTGTCGACATTTGTTGTCACTGCTGTTATGGGCGCACGATTTTCCTGCCCCTTGTCGTGGTTTATTTGCTGCTGTGTGCTCGTCGCGATATCTCCACCGCACGCACGTACCCTTGGCACACGAACAAAGCTGGTATCATACCCCCCTGCCTTGCCCTTTCTGCCTGGTCGGTGAAAACCCGACGTGCTCCGTCCCGGCATTGTAGGGATGTGAGGGTCTATGGTCATACGACTACGG
>JAYJMJ010282945.1:0-11504 GCA_036873875.1 Laminaria ephemera
CCTGTGTGACCCCGGCCGATGCGTCAAACATCTGACTGGCGCACAGAATAAATGGGATGAAAAAAAAAAACACACACACACACACACACTGTCTGCCCTTCCTGATGCATTTACGTTCGCCTCAGCCCATGCGTTGATTTTCGTTTCGATTTCTGCGTCGACGCTGTAGTTGGTTGTGGGCGTTCCTAGTTTGCGGTAGTGCTCTACTAGTACTTCCCTGTTCCCCTTCGAACTGCTAACCATTTTACCCTTATGTGCTTTTAATGCCTGCTGCCCCTGCCTGTTTGCCCCGTATCGCTTTTATCCCTACCCACATCTGCTTCATCCCGCCATCAAAGTATGTTTGTTTTGTTAACCACTAATACATCTATCCATACTCCCTTCTTCTCAATCATGTTTTTTACTTTCTTTCTAGCTATAGCATACGCTTCCCATCCTGCCATAGTTTTTCTCGTGGCGTACCTTGTGTGTGCCTCTCTTCTTACTATTAACAGTATAGCCTATTTTACTTTCTCATCCCGCCATGTTACTGCTCTGTTGCATACCGTACTATTAATATCAACTTGTCCCCTAGCAGCATGACTTTACTTGCTGCGGTATTTACCAATTTATCCCATCCTTCTATTCCTCGCTCCCGCGCTATCCCTTTTTCTATGTCGTTCTTTGTTGTATCAATGCTTTTCAACAGGTCAGAAAATTTCTCTGCATTTTGGCCATCTCCTCTAGAAACTGTTGCTGTTTTCTTTTACTTTTAGTATATCTATCCTCCATCTATACAGTTCCCTACCTCGCCTATGGTTGATAACTGTCCTCTGCTGACTCTCTGTCCATACTAGGCAGTGATCCGTAGTTCCCACGTCCGCTGCGCATACCTGTACTTCCGTTTCCTCTCTAATTGCATTTTCTACCACTATGAAGTCAAGAATGGAGCTTTGTTTCTGTTGTATGCATCGTCTAGTCCATTCGAGCTCTGGCTTATGTACTCTTATCGTTCAACGTCTTCGTTTATTCTTAAGAAACGTCATCATCTCTGCCCCATTCTTATTGTTTTTTACTTCCCCATATTGGCCAATGTTCTCATTCGGGTTTCTTGCGTTCCCAATCCTTGAATTAAAATCTCACACTTGTACTACTTCTCATTGCCTTTTATACTTCTGTACATCTGGTGCTATTAATCCGTACTTTCTATGTATCTCTCGTGCATTGCTCTTCGACTCTGGGGGCATATAGATGTTCCGTTCCCCAAGAAAAACAAATTGGCTGGGGCGGGGGCGGGAGCACGGGTGGGGTGGGATGGGTGGGTGGGGGGCGCAGGAGGGGGGTGGGGTGGGGGGGCACGAGGTGCCAGAGTCGTCGATTGGCATCGGGTAGGCGGGAACCATCTCTTCCGAGGAGGAGTGCATGGGGGAAACAATACTCGTTCGGCAAACGGGTGGGGGGTAGGGTGGTTGGAGTTGTATGCGGGGGCAGGGTGGGGCGGTCAGAAGGGGGATAGGAGGGAGGGGTGTCGCCTGGGTGTGTGCTGGCAGCGTCCATCGTCGTCGGGTAGGTGAGCACCATAAAATTCCTCAGCACCGGCCTCAAGGCGGCTGGGAAAAAAGTTAGCCAACCCACAACCCTACGAGTAGTACTCACCGTTGCTGAGTTGGGGTTGATGGCATAGTTGACATGGTTCGGACAGCCTGTCCTGGATGCGGTGGTTCGTGCCATAATGTACCCGGTGCCGCTGCGAAGGAGGCGTTCCGATCGGAGAAAAAGGGATGCCGGATGTCACGCGTTATTGGAAGATACCAGTGTATCATTCATCATAACTATCTAAAAGGGGGCTTCACCGCGGCGGGCTGACGCTCGCCTGCGGCTCGGCGCATGCCTGTATTGGCCGAGGATATAGCATCATACCTGGCAGGCCGTGAATGTGACAAGAGTACTGCCAAGAGCTGCACCAAAAACAAATCATCGTCGAGCAGAGAGAAAAACAAACTGGAAACATACGAAAAGATCGCCATCATGCGTCAGCACCATGTGCAATACATTAAGCCCCAAAAACGTACGTAGTGCAGCAGCAGTTGACCCCTCTGAAGTAACTCGATGGAAGGAAGCCGACCCAAATCGCTCGAATACTATCGCCAGCTATCGCTCTCATCCAGTTTCGTTGCTGTTTCTCCCCCTCAGGTCTATTTGAAAGTGGCACGCGTTAATAGACAGAAGCAGCAGCTGCACTACTACTACGAGCACTCGTATACTAATACGCTCGTTCGTATGTGGACTTATTAATAAAACGATCCCGATCGTACGAGTACATGCATAAAATAAAGTACCAACAAACAACAGCAAGCAGCAAGCAGCACTAGCAGCACAGCAGCATCAGTAGTAAGGGTGTCACAACGACACCCTCGAAGCTCAGCATCGCAAAGATATCGCAGCCTGAATGATCTGCTGACTGAGACCAGAATGTCGTATTACAGGGATTATGAGGAGGTACCATCTAAGGGGTAAGGGGGGAGGGGGGGGGGTGTACTCATCTGTTGCTTGCCTTAGTCATTTGACCATTGACCACGCATCCCTTTCGAGACGGAGGGGGTGACGGAGGGGGTAAGGGGGGATGGAAACAAAAAAAGCATTCGCCCCCCACCAGAAAAAATCGTGTACAGCACGCCCCACCGCGACACGGCAAGAGCAAGGACAAGGCCGCCCCGGGCACAGGCTGTCTGTACAGACGGGGTCGGCCAGCGCAATAAGGGAGTTTCGGACCAAGAGGTCAACCTCGTCGCGCGATAGCGCGAAAAACGAGGCATGTACATTATTAGACTTTTTTACGGCAAGACGCGGCAGTACCCGCGGCAAGCCACGGCTTGCCACGGGCACTGCCGCGAGTTGCCGCGGCATGCCACGGCTACCCGCGGAGACGCCCACGGCTATCCAAGGAATGCCGCGGCATTCCGCGGAAAGCCGTGGAAGAGCTCGTGGCAATCCACGGCAAGAATTGCCGGGGGGACCCACGGCAAGGTCCACGGCAAGGTCCACGGCAATGCCCACGGCAATACCCACGACACGCAACGGCAAAGCCCACGGCAAATGGTAAGACCCACGGATAGGCCCGCGGAATTTCCGCGGAACTTTCGCGGTCACTTCCTCGGAAAATTCCGTGGAAACTTCCGCGGAAACACCCACGCAGAATTCCGCGGAAACACCCTCGGCATCTTCCGCGGCTACATCCGCGGCAACGTCTGCGGAAACGTCCGCGGCAACTTCGGCGGAAACGCCCGCGGCAACAGCCGTGGAAACGCCCGCGGGCTTCCGCGGCAACTTCCGCGGACTTCCGCGGACGTTCGCGGCAACTACCTCGGCAACTTCCCCGGAACAGTCCGCGGAAACGCCCTCGGAATTCCGCGGGAACTGCCGCGGAAACACCTGCGTACTTCCGCGGAATCTCCCGCGGAAACGCCCGTGGACTTCCGCGGAAACTTCCGCGGCAACTTCCGCGGAAACGCCCGCGGACTTCCGAGGTAACGTCCGCGGCAACTTCCGCGGAAGCGCACGCGGACTTCCGCGGCAACTTCCGCGGAAATGCCCAGGGCAATGTTCGCGGAAGTATTCACAGAGATGCCCGCGGCTATGTCAGCGGCGATAAAAACGTGCAGTACAACAGTGTGCAGCCCCTGGGCAGCGTTATGGCACCTCTCGGTAATACCCACGGAAACATCCGCGGGTGTATCCGCGGGTGTATGCGCGGGTGTATAGTACGAGTGTATCCGCGGCATTACCCACGAAACCACCCGCGGATACACCCGCGGATACACCTGCGTGGGTATTGCCGCGGAAGCACCCGCGGGTGCCCGCGGAAACGCCCGCGGATACACCCGCGGAAACGCCCGTGGATGCCCACGGATGTTTCAGTGGGTATTGCCGCGGAAACGCCCGCAGATGCACGGGGAAACTCCCAAGGAAACGCCTGCGGATGCCCGCGGATGTCCGCGGATTGTTCCGGGGGTATTGCCGCGTAAACGGCCGCGGATGCCCGCGGCAACGCCCGCGGATACACCCGCGCAAACGCCGGTGGATGCCCGGGGATGTTTCCGTGGGTATTGCCGCGGAAACGCCTGCGGATGCCCGCGGATACACCAGCGGAACCGCCCGTGGGTGCCCGCGGATGTTTCCGTGGCTATTGCTGCGGAAACGCCTGCGGATGCCCGCGGATGTCCGCGGATGTTTTGCGTGGGTACTGCCGCGGAAACTCCCGCGGATGCCCGCGGTAACTCCCGCGGATGCCCGCGGATGTCCGCGGATGTTTCCGTGGGTATTGCCGCGGAAGTGCCCGCGGATACACCCGCGGAAACGCCCGCGGATGCCCGCGGATACACCTCCGGAACGCCCACGGATGCTCGCGGACACATCCGCGGATGTCCGTGGGTATTTCCGCGGAAACGCCCGCGGATGCCCGCGGATACACCCGCGGAAACGCCCGCTGACGTTTCCGTGGGTATTGCCGCGGATACACCCGCGGACACCCGCGGGTGTTTGCGGGTGTTTCCGTGGGGATTGTCGCGGAAACCTCCCCGGCCGTTTCCGTGGGGACTGCCTTGGGTGTATCCGCGGATGCACCCGCGGATGTTTCCGTGGGTATTGCCGTAGCAAGCCGCGGGTCGCCGTGGAATGCCGCGGAAGATGCCGCGGCTTGCCGTGGAAACTACCGTAAAAAAGTCAGATAATGTACATCCGTGCGAAAAACGCACAACATACGTCTAAGAAAAGCTGAGGAGCGCTCAGGGCACACCCCCAACAATGTCGTACTTGTATCTATGTAAGAGTTGAAGCAATATAACCTGAGTCAAGATCTTCAGATGGCTTTACGTTGGATTTAATGTGTTGTTGCCCACCTTGTGCTGCACAGTGATCTAGGACATCGCGAGCAACAGAGACAACCGCATATGCTTGGATTCGTCGTCGGCATCTGCCATGGCCCTTATGTGGACGAACGAAAGACCATCGTGGGGACGGTTGATCATGGCTTCCTGTGCACGTTAGCGAACTTGCACGTTGCACAAACAGAAGCAAACAGAACAAAAACGCCCAGTGTTTTGATGGAAACCCCTGCAATCTCAAAACACACGAATCAAGCTGATGCTTCTTCTGCTAGCTGCTGCTGGCTTGGCTGTAATCTCAAAACAATCGAATCAAGCTGCTTCTGCTTCTGCTAGCTGCTACTGGCTGCTGCTGGCTTGGCTGCCTTCTGCGGCCTGCTGTTGGGTGTTGATGCCCCTGCTGGCTGCTGCTGGCTAATGCTGTCTGTTGAACTGTAGTAGACACTGCGGCGCTGCTCAATTGCTGGGATATAATATTTCGACTAGCACCGACCCTGTAGCTCTGACCTGCTGCTGCGATGCTATTAGCAGGACTAGCGCTGCTGTGATTCTGCTATACCTGTGCGGTTGCTGCTGCTGCACGTACGAGATAGTACTACTCCGGTATTACCGATTACCGACAGTTGGCCGAGCGTTCTGCGTGCTGTTGATGCTTTACGTACGGCGGCTATGCTGCTGCAGCTGCTGCTGCATTACATCACACGTGCTATTTTTACATCGAACGTACACGGTACTTGGCACTAGCAGCAGTACGAGTACTCGTTGTGCTGTAGGAGCACGAGTGAGTGCAAATATCGGTTCAAGACACAGATCATTTGCGGTTTAAAAAAACTTTTTCTTCCGGGCTTCATATTATATTCCCCCCCATAGCTAGGTCTGTCGCCAACGACGCTCCTATATATACGGTCCCTCCGTCATTGGGTCGGAGGAGCCGGCCCTAATCCCTAATAATCCAATACCTACAACATTTTTTGGCATGCCATAGGCTTTGTTCTTTCTGTGGATACTGTTTTTGAGTGCTCGACCTTCAAGCTCACGCTGAACTTTGTTGGACGGAAGACATAGCAACAGCATTGATGTACCGATACAGATATATCATCCTCACTAATTTTTTAAAAAATATATCATCCTCACGTGAAGGACTCTTCATAGTGAGCGGAAGGGGCCGCTGATAGCAACACGCCTCTGTATAAATGCAATATAACGGCCACTAAAATTAAGACTAAACAAAATCCAATACAAGGAAGCAAAATTCTCGTACCTGGTAGGTAGGATTGCATGGTACCAGGTGGACTGCTTAAGAAAACCTTCATTTTTATCAAAAATTAAAAATACACTACAGCTGTGAGATCGAGGATGTCGCCGAAACTCATCTGTGCAAGCTGTGTGTTATACTCCGATCGCGCGTGTTACGGGATGTGTATGTCCTTATGAAGGTCCATAGGTCGGCGACTCCCCTTGGTACTATAGTTAGCACCAGAGTCAACAGGGTGACACGAAGACGTCGGTCTTTCATCAAGCTGTGCACGGAACTATAAACTTAGAAGGGGGCAATATCTGACGGCTATGAAACGCAGAATCTGACGGCTGTGGAACGCACCAGCTTTGTGTCTATATATACAAGGCTTTCCTTCGGACTAAGAAAGCTTTCTTGGGCTAGTCGTAGCGACCACTCCACACATAAGAATAGTTTAGTTTACAAGATTTTCCTTAGGAGTGGTCATAGGGAGGGTGACGCAAGAAATAAGAGTTACCTCGGCAGCAGCAGAGCATCGATATACCACAAAGCAGCAGCTGCAGAGAGACCGTCAATATAAGAACGCAAAGCAGCAGCAGCAGCTGCAGAGGGAGCGTCAATATAACGCAGAGCAGCAGCAGCAACAGCAGCAACAACGACAGCATCAACTACACTGTATGCTCACACAAAACAGAGGAGTAGTGCGCGGATAAAGCATTTGCACGAAAGAAACTAATGTATACATGTACTGCCTGTCGCTTCTTGTACTACCCTGGTATAGTATCATACGCACTGTATGGAATATGCCAGTCGCATACGCGTTTGGCTTGAAGTTTTCACGCCATTTTTCTGGACAAATTCGTGCCACCGTTGACTGGTATAATGTACTCGTACTGCTGCGTAGTCGATAATAAAAGAAGCGCAATCAACATCTACATCACATCTGCATTGCTTTTCGTTTATGAAAGGGGTTTCGTCTTGTGTTTAAAAAACCTAAACCCAACTTTCAAATTTACAAAAGGGAGTGACCTGGAGCGACGCAAGACATAGTGCATAGTCTGCTCGTAAATACCTGGTATAAAAAGGCGTTCTACTGCTTGCTGTACATAACAGTCGTGTGTTCTCGTAGGAGGAAATGGGAGGAACTGCTATGTGCTGGTGTGCGTGCTGGCACGTAATTGCTTCTTGTCTGCTGCTGTTTGTTGCCATACCTGGTACCCGGCGCCTGGCATATGGCGCCTGGTGCGGTACCTTTGTGAGTGCAGCTAGAGTGCAGTGCTTACTTCTGCCTGTATGCCCTGTGTTCATGCAGGTCAATCCCGGTTGCTTGCTAGAAATACGGCCTTCTTCGTTGTACAAAAGAAAGCTTAGAATGCGGCAAAATTCGTACGGACCACTCTACACTTGCTACTTGTTCATTAAAAAATAAAGTCTTCCTGGGCTAGTCGTTGCGACCACTCCACACATAAAATAAGTTTAGTTTACATATAGTCTTACTACCGGTGAGGGGATTTAGAGGTTGATAACAAAAAAACATTTCGTGGTGCACCCGTTCAAATCCGTATTACATTTAATTGTGCACCAGGTATTTAATTAACTACAACCCACATGGCCAATCGGCTCCCCCCCCAAATCCTCTGCACCCTAAAAAACCCTCTGGAGGGAAAATCGCCCTCTAGAGAGAAATATGTCTCTAGAGGGCAGTCTCACCCTCTAGAAGGTGTTAACCTTCCAAAGAAGAACCCTCTAGAGGGTGACATATCGCTCTAGAGGCATCATCAACCGACCACCCTCTAGAGGTTTGAAAATATCACCCTCCAGAGGGTCGTGTCACAAAAACAATCCTCCAGCGGGGATACATATTAAGAAACCCTCCAGAGGGTGATGGTCGAATACCCTCTAAAGGGTTTAGTTACAGTAGAAACCTCGACAAGGTTGTATAGCAATCTAGACCCTCCAGCTGAGATGCAAATAGGAAACCCTCCATAGGGTGAGGTTTGAACGCCCTCTAGAGGGTTTAGTGCCTTCAGAAACCCTCCAGCGGCAAGCTACAATGTTAACTCTCCAGAGGGTGAGCCAATCGAACCCTACAGAAGGTTAATCACAAACTAAACCCTCCAGCGGGGACATCGATGCAAATTCCTCTAGAGGGCGAAGGTCCAACAAAGCTCCATCACTCTCCAGAGGGTTTATTGATGGAAGAACTCAGAACTCCTCCGGAGAGGATTGACACACCTAACAGTCCAGAGGGTGAGTGCATCGAACCATCCAGAGGGTATTACAAAAAACATGAACCCTCCAGGCGGTAAATACATGCGAAACCCTCCAGAGGGTGAGAATACACCACACGCTAGAGGGTTATGCTGATGTACACGCACTACAGGGGTGCTCAATATGACCATTCCTCTAGAGGGTGAGGCGAATGTACCCTGTAGAGGGTACTTCTATGTAGTTTTCCCTCCATCGGGAAAGCCGACCAGAGAGTGGAACTAAAGCACCTTCTGACACCTGTTACGATAGAGGTGCACCAATTGTTTTCTGAGGCTCCTCACGTGAGGAGCTCTGAACCTCACCCAAAAACTGACATTGAGTAAACTGAAAGTGCAACCCGATGAACAAACCCAAGGCTTAGGTATCCAAAAAAATCAGATTGAAAAAAAGGACGACATTCCGGCTATTCTGGGTTAAGGAGCGCCGTCATTGTCATTCAGAAACTAAAAAAACAAAAAGTGCTACCTCTATCGTCGCACGCGTCTTCTAGAGGATCAAGTCTAAATATCAACCCTCCATAGAGGACGTATCCTAACAACCTCACAGGGTGAAGTTCGAACACCCTATATTGAAGATTTAGTGGGGGAAGAAACGCTCCAGCGTGGATGTATATATTCACAGGTTAACCCTCTAGAGGGTAAGATAATTAAACCCCCCACAGGGTTGCGTCACCATATAAACTCTCCAGCGTGGATTTGCGTGTGAGCCCCCCCAGCGTGTGTTGCTCCATAACCTGCTGTCTCCCCTTTTACCGTACCACTCGGGACGTGTACTCGTCAAATCTTCCAGATGGGCACTGTATTTAAACTTATCGTTGTAGCCACACAACAAGCGTCAGTGCACGCACTGTAAACGACAGTGTCTACTCAACGCTGCTTCGTGCAGCGTCTCTGTGTCTCCGGTCTTCACCAAAAGCCATACAAAAACACACAAAAAAACACAAACGAAGAATGTTTTTCGCTTTTTACCCCGTTTCAAGGGTGCCTCCATGTATATACAGCAAAATGAAGTTTTAACGTTTCGTCACGTAAGAGACTCCTTATGGTGCGCAGTACTCCCATCCGTTTCGCGCTCGTTCGTCACGGTAGCAAAACGCCTCTTTGTAAAAACACAACAACTAAGAATAAAACAATTAGGTCATAAAACGAACCGATTAGTACTTCCTGGTGGAATACGAAGTATGACATTACTCAGGAAAGCTTCATGTTTAAACTCTTGGGTCGTGAAAACAAACCTACTTTGAGGCACACTTCTTGAAATCCGTAATATTTCTGTTTTAGCTTCAGTGTTTACTTTTTCCGCACGTAAGAGTCGGCATGTTGTGCGCCGAACTCCCACCCGTTTCGACCAGTCTCGCACTCGGTGGTCGGCTACTACTACCTCGTATATCTTACCTGGTAGGAAATATTCGTGGTTAAACGTTTCAATGGTGGTGTTCTTATTGATTTATATAAAAAAAAAAAATACACGACAGCTGTGAGATCGAGGGTTTCGTCCAAATTCATATTTGCAAGCGGTGTGTGATACTCCGAGAGTGTTACGGGGCTTGTATGTCCTCATGAAAGATGTAGGTCGGTGGCTCCCCTTAGCGCTAGCTTGTACCACGGTCAACAGAATGATGTACATTTTTGCAGGTCGTACTGTTGTGTCTACCGTAGTGGGGCGCGGGGGGCGGGCCTGCTAAGTGACCCCGGATCTGAGGGAGAACTGGAGAAAACATGCAACGACATTAGGTGAAACGAAAAAAGCGAAACAAAACATAGTTTCCTCACGTGAGAGGCTGTTCTGTACTACGGAGGATCACAGTAATCAGGGCCCACGATCTCCACAAAAACCTATATATTCCACCGTTTTTGCTAACCATATTTGGCCCTGATTACTGCTGTGTTCTCCCGTAATGGTGAGCGGAACTCCCATCCGTTTCGCACTCCGTGGTCATGGTAGCAAAACGACCTAATGTGTATAAACACAAGCACCAACAATTCGAATGAAACACGACAAAAACGATAGCAACAGCATTACCTAGTATAGCATGACATCATTACTTACTAGAACTTCTTTTCTAGCTCGATTAAAAAAAAAACGTACACTTCTTGAATTTCTTTTTTTCTGTGTGTTTTTTGCCGCAGTTTTTACTTTTTCCTCACGTAAGAAACTCCTCGTAGTTCGCCGAACTCCCGTCCCTTCCGCACTCGATGCTCACGGCAGGGGAGATCCGCTGAGGCTGCACCCGGAAGAAAGGAGCCACTAGGAGCAACAAACCTCCGCACATACATGTAGCCGCCAATAGTATGGCCAATGTTACTGAATTTCTGCCTGGAATCGCGCCATGTCTCCTCCCGGCCGATATCCTGCTGTTGGTGGTAGAGGTCTGGAAGGCACGATCAACGGAGGGGGGGGCAGGGATTGCAAATGAGTGGAAGAGTAAAGTTAGAAGGGTATTCAGTTTAGTGCTAAACCTGAGTAAATCACCAACAATGTCTCGGCCAATTTGAGTGAATTTACTGGCTGAAATCGCGCCATGTCTCCTCGCAGGACGCCCTGTTCATATTGTTGGGCAAGATTTGGATGGCAGAAATATGGGAGGGTGTATGGATTAGAAGTGGGTACATGGCTACATTTCTGGAAATATCCCAAGGTTGGTAGAGGCTTGGAAGGCAGTGGTACGGGGGGTGGGTGGGTGGGTGGGTGTGTGTGTGGGTGGGTGGGCGGTAGGAATTGCATGTGCTTGGAACCGTAAGTTTCTGGGAATATCCCACAAAAGTTGGTAGAGATCTGGATGGCGCGATCGACTGAGGGGGTGGGCTAGAGATTGCAATTGAATGGAAGAGTTAAGTTCTGAGAATATTCCTAAGGTGTGTTTAGTTTTAGTAGGGTATACACTCTGAGGGCAAACCGTCACTACATTTTCCGGCAATTTGAGTGAATTTCAGGTTGAAATCGCGGAATGTCCCCCCCTCGTCGACATCGTGTTGGTGTCGGCAGAGATCTGGAAGGTTGGGATTGGAACTTCTTTGTTGCTTGCCTGGCGGAGCACCGTTCCTCCTCTTAATACTAGGAGGGGGAGGGGGGCGTATTCATGTGTTGCTTCCCTGACGGAGTGCCGTTCCCACTCCAAATAACTAAGAGCGGGG
>JAYJMJ010282950.1:0-28760 GCA_036873875.1 Laminaria ephemera
TATGTATGTATGTATGTATGTATGTATGTATGTATGTATGTATGTATGTATGTATGTATGTATATATGTATGTATGTCTGGTGAGCACAACGCCCGACGCACACTGAACCGATCGCGATTAGCTCAGGGTTGGATTGACGAGAAAGATAGGGAAAAGACACTACCGCTGGTTTCATGTCAAGTCGTCAAGAGTTCGAAGAGGGAGCTCGATTTGAGTCGTCAATTTCCCACCTCTGATCTCTTATCTTCTCCCCTCGGTCTAAAAAATACAATTGAAGCGCTGGAAGGGGTTTCGATCAAACACAAGCTGCGTTATTGTGGGGAGGGTAGGTTGAAATATCACAGACTCTAGAGCTTGAGGCGATGGCAGCAACAATTGCTAATTGCTACTGTGGTGCCCACGAGGCGCCCCACTGGTTGATGCCTTCAAGGTCGCTCTGATAAACTCGCCCCCATCCGCAGCACCTTGTTGGGTCTCGTCGCGCTCTGTGGCGAGATACTCATGGTGCCTGTGGATGACCAATTTCTGTTTTCCAAGCATCGAAAGACACAGGTTTGGGCGCAGTTTCGAAGAAAAGGTCCACACACTTCATCACCACGAGTGTCACAAGTAAACCCACCAAGGTAGACGTTGCAGTCATATCTGGTACTGCTTTTGATCCGAGTCGAGCCCGGAGCACGCATGCTGTAGTCGTTGGTTGCTATGGCTGCCTCGGTAACTCTGCCAAAATCGAGTGCTCGCTCGCGTATCCCACGAGGAGTTTTTTTCACGAGGATATTTTGCATTTTTGACTCGTATACGAAACGAGCAGCTCTCGAGTTTTTTGTTGAGTTCTTGTGCCAAACATATATGGGGCCGGTGCGGGTCGCTTTTGTCTCGTATCAGATCCACTCTTTCTCCTACCCCCCGGAGTATGAGTAACGTTTGCACCCCTCGCGTTTGCCGCACACCAGCATGCATGCGTGGTGTTTGGCGTGTGCTACGGTGGTACTGCTGTGCTGTGTGCTGGGTGTAGGAGTACTCTATGCATACGTACTGTTGTCCTGTACTGGTACGTAGGTATCATACCAGTACAATATACCAGGTGCTACATATGATACGTACGTACGATATATATTTTCCGAGAGGATTTTGAATACTTACCAGCATTCGTTTTCCAAAGGGCCTATTCGAAACCAGGTTTACTCCCTCTCCTCCCCCTCAGTGTACGAGTATGATAGCCCTTGCTCCCATCCAGCTCGCCAAACACAAGCATTACTGTATGGGGCCGGTTTGGCGTAGTGCACGCTGACACGAAAAAAACGACCGGTACTGGTGCAACTAAGGACGGTACTGCTGTGCTGTCTGCATCGGCTGGTTTTAGTTTGGGGATACCCTACTATGATACGGGTATGATATAGGAGTACACTATTTATACCTACTGCTGTCCGGTGCTGGTATGTAGGTATCTTACCGGTCCTATATACCAGGTACTACATACGATACCTCGTCATCACCCTGTGTGTATAGATGGTATGTATGTATTCCACGTTCGGCCTATTGGAGTGCCGACGGCCAGCCTTGCCTAATGCAGTTATGATGGATATTTCACACGGACTGAAAAATCTTCATTACTGCCACTCTTCTAGTAATTCGTACCCGAAAAAAAGTGCGAGAGGAAAAATCTGTTCCTGTTTGGGTTAATAAAGATTTAGGCTAAAAAACGGGCAAAAACGGGGGTTGGGGGAACGCTCTTGTTTCGTACCTGGTATATATTTGCATCAGTTTTTACAATCCGACAATGGTGGATCGTGCTTGTAAAACTCTTAACTCAATTTCCAAGTCGTTTGCATATTTTGCAGAAAGGCGTACTCGCGCCAACTTAACCAAATATTCTTTAGGGACCCCCCTCGGCCTTAAAGAGCCACTCCGGACATTTTTTTTTCGTTCTTGTTTTGTTGATTACTCGTAAAAATATCTGAAAAAAATACCAAGTACTATTTTCAGCTAAAGCTATACTGTTTTAAGTATATATCTATTCTAGCGGTAGGGATAACGCCTTACGGAAAACGTGATGTCTCCGGAACCACATCTGCTATGCCCGTGCTTATTTTTTTCGAAGAAATTTTACATTCACAGAAAAAGTTTTTTTACCGCTGCCAGATCACTCGGACGCATGCTTCAACCGGAAAAACGCCTACGAGAGTATCGCTGTAAACATCATTCTGCCATATGTGGACCCTTAAAAACGTACGAGCTTCCCGCCACCGATGTTGTTTAACATTGAACTTCGGCGACCATCCTAACCACTGACATACCGACCGATGCCAGCCTCTAACGGAACCCCGCGTGATTTACACCACGGGCGCCGCAATGCGGACGTACGGGTTAGTGGCTGCAGAATGATCAAAATTCAGGCATACCTTTATCGGATGCACACACAACAAGGCGTTCGTTTTAGAGATATGCTTGTACCACAAAATATATTGGGCTGAACGCAAGATTTCTTCAAATGTCGTAAACCCGGCGGTAGCAGGTGTGGTTGGTGAGGTATCACCATTTTCGCTAAGGCGTGTTTCAAAGTCTACTACTATTATACTCAAAATAGCATAGCTGCTGCGGAAAAGGCAAAGTATACTTGTTCTTAAAAATATCTAGCAAAACCATATGTAGTTACAGTATGGCCAGCGCGGCCCTTTAAAGCATCGGTTACGGCTCCTTCAAAGGAAACCTGCCGCTGAGGGGGACTACGGTAGGGGGGGGCATATTTAGTTGCAGCCGTTCGGAGCCACTCGGAAGAGTGATTGCCCTATTAGTTTTGCGGTTTTCCATCTTTTGTGCTTTTTGATGTTGCGATATGCACTACCTTGGGATTCTTGTCACTTGCGCTGCGCCAACCAAGCCATAAATCCTGTTTGGAGAGAAATAATGAGTCACTCGCCCGGGTGGCCTTAACGTGGTAGTGAAAATGATGGTTTACATCCCCCCTACCGTAGAACCAGTCCGCCGTTGGAATGAAATTCGTTTAAGACGCCTGTTTTATGCCACATTGAGGTTTTTTCAGCTGTCTGTTTGATTTCATTGAACCGAGACATGGATGTCTTGTCACTTGCGCTGCGCCAACAAAGCCAAAAATCCTGTTTGGAGAGAAATAACGAGTCACTCGCCCGGGTGGCCTTAACGTGGTAGTGAAAATGATGGTTTAACATCCCCCTTACCGTAGCACCAGTCCGCCGTTGGAATGAAATTCGTTTAAGACACCTGTTTTATGCCACATTTAGTTTTTTTCAGCTGTCTGTTTGATTTCATTGAACCGAGACATAGATGTCTTGCCCTTTACAGTGAGACCAAGACATCGTATATTCCAGTTAAAACACGCATTACTGCACATGACAGTACTTCCCCTTTCAGTGGATGGCGAGGCCTACGATCGATGTCCTCCTCTGCCCACGCTAGGGAACGCCCCCAACAATGGCCGAGCCGAAACCATAAAAATGCATTGTTATGTTTTTTTCGTTGTATATCCTTCGAATTGTCATGTTATTATTGTTCTCTGCGGCGATGGGGGGGGGGTTCCACTGGCGTGATACGAGAGCCGCGGCACCGGCCGCTGCTTCTCGTCTCATATCGTACTGTCAGAATCCGAGAATTCCCTCCCCCCCAGCCGAAGTGGCCCGGGCTCTAACATACGCAGTCTCGGACGACGGAGACCCCAATGGTAGCAAACCATTGAGTATCCCTTCTCTTTGTTAACCCCGAATCGCTACCAGGTAACCGCAAACAACACCAATATAAATATAGTACGGTGTGGCCAACACCATGTATGTGTGGCCGGTCCGTTCCACCCACCTTCGAAAGAAGAAAGGGGCGGGCGGGCAGGAGAAACCGCAGCAGTAGACTAGCTTCTACTGCAGGCCAATCTATCAACAAGGGAGGTGTCGTTCCGCTCGTGTGCTCTGCTGTACTCGCAGGGCTTTGCACGTGAGGCGCTTGTAGCCTCGAGAGTGATCGCCACTTTGCCCCTTTCCTCCGGTCCTAAATGTCCATCCGTCCGTAGGGCCCCCCAGTATCGTATAAATATCTAATTCGCCGGTTTTGAACAAAACCGACATTTCGAAGAAGTATATTGCATTATCCTTGTAAAAATACAGTTTGGTTTGACGAGATATGAGGAACCCTTTGCAGCACCGGCGGATGAACGTTCAGCAGCTTACCTGCTGCGAGCTACCCCGACCGTGCAGACGAGCCCGTTCTCGACGGCGGCGTGATCAAGGCAGTGAGTAGGTTGCTTGCCATCGAGTCCCCACCGCGATTGTTGCCAACAACCCACGTTATTGCTCCATGACATGAAGTTGATCATCACACCGATCAAGTATCACCTTTTTGGCGGAAGCATGATCTGGACACGCTGTCGCCCGACGTACCACACGCCGGCTGATATGCACAAGCGAGATACAAGCAATAGCTAAAGCGGGCGTTTAGCATGCTGTCTTGGGCTATTTGCTTGCAGGGCATCACTGTCTTTCTCCGTTTGGTATTTAGGCTAGGGCTCCTCATGCGGGATGTGCGTGAGCATTGCTTGTCGTATACGGTAACCATGCCGTCCTTATCGTGTAAAATTACTGCACGCCAATGTCGTGCTACCTTCTGCTCTAACGGTCGATCGCAAAATGCAGAAGGCATGCATAAAACACCGTCTGTAGATGTCAAAACCGTTCCATCGTCAGCACGTTTTCTGCACCGCACGGCCGTCCTGCTGTCCTCATTATCGAATGTTGATTCCCTCGTGCAAGAGATGTGCGAACAATGATGGCGTTGACCATACCGCTTCCGGCATATTGCTTGCACTACACTGCCTGTTGTTATTCTTGACGCTGAATCTCGCCTGTTTAGTAAGGAACGCATGCGAGTAACGGCTGCTGGCTTGTTTCACCACGCCATCCTCAGCATATTGTTGACTCGATCGCCGCCTTTATGCTTCCCTCCACCTTGAAGCTAAGTCGAGTCGAGCAAGATCCATCCGACAAACGCTTGCCAATTACGTTAACCATACTGCCGTCAGCATGTTGCCTGCACTACGCCGCCGCCTTGCTGCGGTCGACGTCAAACCTCCGTAGCCGCATGCACGCGTCATTCGTACGAATCCCCATTCTTGGTTGCGACGTCCATGATATATCTGGGTCCAGTCACCAAATGAGAAGGCCAGACCGAGAGGCCTTGAGGCCAGCTTGGTACACCGGCCATTCGTGACACAATATAGCAAATATTGAACCATTTGCGGGGCGCGTCAGCTTGATTTTTGTCCAGATTGAAAATGACAACGTAGCTGGCGTTCAAGTATTACTGTAACACCAAAGCCTGACCTTTCCCGAACCTCATCCGCATCGACGTACAGGCCCGAAACCTTTTTGAAGCATATCCCTGCCTTTTTGCCACTCTGCCAATTCCTACTGACCGATTCTGAATCTCTGTTGCGGGTAGGACCCGTTGATGGGTTATGGGAGGACCTTGGCATGAAATGGGCAAGATTGAGCCAGTCGTGAAGCCATCAAATGTGTGTCGTTTTCTGGCCCCACTGGATATTTCCATTATTTTCATGGTGTAGATTAATGAAGCAGCACTGACGTCACACTGAGTTGCCGTCAGCTCATAAACGAAGCAGCAAGGCAGCAATAATGCACGGACAAATGTCTTCGTTTTCGTGGTGGGCCGATCTTGTTTATGGTTCGCTTTGGGGAGGAGATTTCTTGTCGTATCGTAGTTATGTGTAGCAGCACACTAGGCGATGTTCGGGACAGTTGCATTACTTTCTACACATAAAGGCGGGTATCAAGACCCGGCGAATATTAATGTGCTGCAAATATCATGAGGACGTCATGCCCAGGGACGATAGTATTCCAGGCGAGCAACGTAGAAGTGCGCATTCCCAACTGACAGCCGACCAGTCTCTCAAGGTAGAAGAAGGATTCGTCAAAACCGTCGGGCAGTTATACCGATAGAAACTATGACATAAATTGCACTCAAAGTGTAAGCCTTGTTAGAAATGGAGGCAAAGATCTGGTCTCGAGTTCAGGCCACACACAGATGCGGCTCCGTGCCTACGAATGTTGTTATCCTTACGGAAAATGTACATAATTGTTTCCTATGGCGATTTGGCGATGGTCGCAATATCTTATAACAGGGTGGCGCGTACAAACCGAATCCGCGGGCATTTTTGGCCTATTGATCACTACGACCTCCGTCAGGAACTTCTATTGCATTCGTTCTCGCCTGCTCCGGCACCTATGTCATTTTCGCCACGACATTTGCAGTAGAGATCGCCGACGTGGTTTCAATGTTATACTGCCAATGTGAGTAATCTAACTGTATCAACACCAGGGAGAAGAACATCGGAACGATTCCTAAACAACGACGTCGCTATTGTGTTGTTTCCAGGTGTCCCCGTTGATACTTGCAATTCCAGCCCCAAAGGTATGTGAAGGCATCATTTGCTTTACAATCATCGGCCTAAGGCACGAGACTGGGGACCGTGGCGCATCGTGCCCCGCACAGCCCCCGGTCCCGGTGCGTTTGTCCCACGGTGCTAGAGTCATCTGGATATGACTAGCACACCATCCGTTTCATATCCTAGATGCACCACCCTCTTCACGTTTGCCGAATGGCTACAGAATGTTCTGTACACCTTTCTGTCTTACATCGTACACCTGTCCTGGCTATAATGTGCGTAGGGGTATGTGCGACTTCGATCTTCACGAGTGAAACAATATAAACGAGTTTGCAACACCGCATGGGCACGTATCTACCCGGTATCGAAATTTTATGTGCAATAAGCCTGCAATAAGAATCAGTTCCTACGCATACGCTCTATCTTCATGTACCCTCTGTGCCCGAAATGTGGTTGCGAGTGCGAATGCGTATTGTCGATCTGTACAATAACTGGTTGAACAGACTATGTTCGCGGTTAGCCGCTTTGTAAATCGAAACATTAGCATATATGTGCTTTGGCAGGTGGATGCCCACCATGCCCATTGCATCCCATACAACGATCTTAAATTTACGCTGATGCCACCGAACCCGTACAAAAGCAATATATACCATATTTCCCTCCCAGGATCCGATTTCGGTTCTAACAGGGGTGGCATTTCCTAAGGCGTCATCATTAGATAGTTGCTCAGCAGTCACAGTGTATTTCATTCGTCAATAGTGACGATCGGTTGACCGGCTTTAATCGTTAGAAAGACGACACGAAGTGGTACAACTGCCGTCGTCTTCAAGGGAACCAAACCTGAACGGGGCACCGAAATCTTGAGGTAATCCAATGGAGGCGAAAGTGTTCCCCTCCGCGCGAACGGACGTTCTTGCAATGACAAGTCTCACGCCGTGGTGGAGAACCTCTGGTCGTTGTGCGGACACCATCGCCCAAAGACAAGCAAATGTCCTCGTCGGTACTCAGCGGTGATTGGCCGAAACGTACACCAGAACGTCATGAGAGGGTGAAAAAGAGTAGTGCTATTTTCTAGGGTGGTATCAACCAGCGTGGATGATACGGTGGTACCACCGATTTCTCCATTGGTCCGATGAATTTGCCGGATGTCCTTCGTTGTATTTGCGTTTCGCAAAGTTCGTGGACCCGCGAGAGAATCCCAGCACTCGAAACGAGCACGAGGGGTGCCGCGTCTAGAGGCCGGAAAGTAGTATACAAATCATCAATCGGTTCGCAGGCTCAACTCCCAGTTGTGACCGCATGGGACAGAGACGTACGTGTTTTAGCTCACTTGGACCCCATGATAGTCTGAATCTCATCACTCGGGGGTTGCCATCGGTACCCACATTCAGAGATCTGGTCAAATAGAAGAAATTTTAAAGAATCCTATGCGACGGACAAGCAATCTACCAGGTATCGTACAATCGTTAAATCGTTCGGTTTCTACATTAGTTGTGTCACTCTACTTCCTTAAACGGAATCCGAGTATGATATGGCATTACTATGTGTTTGTTCACTGGTCGACGCAACACATGGTAGTTAAGTGTTTTACCGCTACTGGTGATAACTGAATCACACTACAGCATTATCAACGACGAATGTGGGTAGCTCTTGCTTTCCGCTTTGCCCAATCTAGGTGTTTCCCCGGGACGAATATGCCCTTCGCCGAAATCCCCGGCTTTTATTGCTGGTGCGTACTCTTCCTGGATCCGGGAAACCCCACGAAGAAAACACGTGTGCCACTGCACAGTTGCGATGCACGCCCCATACCTAACCGAACAACGTTGAAATATCAACCACCACCGCGGTACTGTTTTGACGGCAGTTTTTCATACAGCCTGTCGTGCTGGCGAGTCTGTTGTTTATATGTGTTGGCTTCACTGCAACTCCAAGCGTGCAGTAAAGGCCGGCTACGATCCACCTCATCTCAGCGGGCGTGATATTTAGCAACACGCCATCCCAATAAGGATAACGACTGTTAAAGTATAAGGCAAGTCCATACGAAAACCTTATTCCAACCTGAGGCTGTCTAGGATGTGGTGACCACCCAAAACACCTAATTTATGTAGGGTCGTGTGCCAACACGTGGAAACCCAAAACCACCAGCCATCCTTTTCACCGCTGTACGTCCTATATCACACACCGGGAGTATGACACACCGGACAACACGCGGAATATAGTTTTTTTGGAGCCAAACGTATCATCACCGGGGGCGGAATAAACAGTGTCGTACACGGTCGCGCTTTATACCTCACACGTTGGACGGGTTCGAAGATATACAGGTGCTACAGTAGCTGTTCTACCTAGCTTTCCTGAGGCTTTTCACTTGAGAATCCCATTCGCTTCGCTCGAACACTGTCTTTGAGAAGAATGAGGGCGATCGCATGACCCAAAAATACATCGAATAATATCGTAACACACAGAGGGCGTTCCAACTATGCATTAGGTAGTTCTTCAGTTAACCAGCGCTGTCAGCCACGAGCTATTTGGCATTCAGCTGTAACCTATATACAGGAGCACCTGTCTGTGCCGAGCTAACCACCTCATTTCTAACCCATACGACCTGTGCTTTGCCTGCGACTCATGCTACGATAGAGGTGTAGTACCAATATTTTATTTCTCGGGTTCCTCACTTGAGGAGCTCCAAACGTCACCCGAAAAATGATTTTGAGAAGAATGAAAGTGCAACCCGATGAACAAACATAGGGCCTAGGCATAAAAAAAATCATATTGCAAAGCAAGAATGATATTCTGACGATTTTGGGCTAAGGAGCCCCGTCATTCCGAAACAAAAACCCCGAAAAGTGCTACCGATATCGTAGCATGGGTCCTGCCATCACGTTTTCGTGCCATGTTTCAAGGTGTCCATGGTTACCTCCAGGGCTGACAAGCACACCTTTGTTTCCAGTCCACAGCAAACGTTGCGCCTTCAGTCGCAGTAGTGGGTTCGACTAGGTGCCGTCAACAAGCGAAACTAACCGCCAAAATCTGCGCGCAAATTAGCGGGCGGTACGGCGGTGAAAACTCTACGACGAGACATGGCGACGAATGCGCGAAGCTAACTGCGAAATCATCAACAATCGGCTTCAGAAGCTCATCTTCAGGTACCTGAGACCACCGATCAAGAGCTCACATTACAAGTTACAGATTCACGACAATGAGAAAAATTCGGAGAACTGGAAAAATTCGTCGCCAGAGAGTCACCGAATATGGCCGAGTGGATGGCGGTTCGCAACATGGTAGTTCTGGTTTTCTTGCCGATACGACAACATGAGTTATCCATTGAAATGGTACTACAACTGGGTTAATTTGGTGGGATTTCAGCTTCCTGCTCGTATTGTTTGTGATGATGGTGACGCGGCCACGGACAATCATCTCGGCTTCGATAAAAAGGAAGTTGACAAGCAACCGGGCGAAGAGGGCAAGGATGACACGGCGGGCCTAAGAACGTTAAAGCATAAGGTTATCCCGGAAGTCGCTGAGGCTGCCGATGACGTGGTACGCGTATGGCTGCCCCCTATGTGTTGGGTGAAACAAGATGTAGAACCTAAGGGAGTAATATTGAAGAGTGATTCAGCTTCTCCGTAGTGAAGTAGCCAAACGCTATCGGATAGGGTGCTCTATAGGTCATCTTTGCGGTAAAGGTAGATCGTTGTCCAGTAGGTGTTATAGACGTATGGGACTCCTCAGCTAAGGAACTACCGTATCACACATTGGATTGCTCTTTGTATTTATGATTGTGTACTTCGCCCGAGATTTTGTTCTTCGAGTTAACGGTCTGCATAATTTGTCCCAATCTGCCCGAAGTGTCCGGCACGAGGATTGAGGTCTTACCGAAGTTACCACAGGTACGGGAACCGATAGTGATGGCGTCCAGATCTGGCCGACGTGTCGGGTACCGGCGGTGAGATTGTAGGTTTTGTTCTGGGGTGACGGGTACCGCTATTGGGGATGTGCCGAACATCACCGAATACTTTGGTAGGGTATTTCCAGACTCAAATATCCTTGGTATACTACCGTACGTTCCCCCCCAGAAATATATTCTTCGACGCTGTGGATCAATCATGTACAGTTGGCGAACTATGAGATCAGCACGTCGAGTTTGAATCATTTCATAGTTTCACGAGCACAGATTTCATATCACACGGCGAGTCACAAACATCTCACGTTGTTCTGTATCTATGCGTGATCCAGTTGGAAATGATGGTTAGTATCGCCGATGTAGGGTAAGGTGGTGCTTTGACATGCTTTACGCACGGGTAGGTTTGTCGACAAAAGCAATACGTACATCATCCTACCAGCGATCTAGGTGTTTGTGGCGCTGGCGACGTACCCTCGCGACAAAGAACGTACTGCATATTTTTAAGACGTTTAGTTTTGACGCCGGATGTATGCTTCAAAAAATCAAGATGACATTATGTTTTTTTTACGGCTGTACACCATCATGCTGTATATACAGGCCGGCAGGCAGTCCGTTGTCGCTCGAGCTCGAACCCACCCACATTGACACCTTCGGGTACACCTATTAGTATCTCCTGGGGGTAGCTGACACCATTGAAATTTTGGAGAAGGGCACCTGTTTAGGTTGCAGTTATACTGTCAGGGGTATTCTTCTTGCGTACGTCGTGAGACGTGGATATCGAATTTTCCTGCTGTATTTTGGGAAGATCTCATTATGCGTGTGCGACGTCAATCTGCGCAAGCCCAATGACAGGGATCCCCTACATACACACGGTGTGTAGATTATGAACCATGCAAACCCCACCGAGCTCAATTTACGAAGAATACATCTCTTGCGAGCAGGTCACAAAGACGAGCGGCACTCGAAAAGTGAGGAATCGGAACCCTTACGCTATTGTGAGAGATTGTACGCTTAGTGCAAATATTTCACGTCCATAGGTTTTATATGATGTGGTCGAGGAGGCGAACTACCTCAACATGTCATGGTGAGATGGTGCTCACAGTACCAGTGGAGGGTGGGAGGGGAAGGGGCAGATGTACACGCCGTTCTGTTGTTTCATGAGCTCGAGCTAATGTACTGTTTTGTTATGGCCTTACGCGTAAGATACGTATCCAATGCGAGGTAATGTATGTTTTGCGCATAACGTCATCCGGCGATTTAGATGCACTACTCTTTGCCATCGTGCTATATTACACAAAACATGTTGAAATACCTTGTATGGACGTGGCGTGCACATAATATACCACGTACAGGGGGCAATTTTTCGATCAAATACAATAAAATCGTCGTGAAATCGATTATTCCGTAACTACAACGAATGGGCAAGACAACGACGCTTCCAATCGTGCAAACGCTTACCATATGCCTTCCATCAGCGAGCCTATTGACAGTGGGCAACGGGCGCTCAACCAGATGCCCAGGACCGTACATTTTGAACTGTAAAATGTGTCGCTACGGCACAGACTTGGTGTTTATCTACTACTAGTAGTCAAGGCTGATGAAAGTGCGACGGTCGCACTCTCAATAGCAAATAAAACAATGATATGTCGAAATTGTCATCTGGAGTAGACCCCCTCAACTCGTAAGCCGGAGCGGACCTAGGCCACAGTAAAGGGGGCAGTATTAGGACCTAACCTTTCAGCGTCTTAGGGCCGTCAGAATCAACGTAACCACTCACGAGAGTGGCAACTAGGATATTTTGTTTGTGTGCCTTGGTTTGTGAAACAAGCCGTCATCGAATTCTTGGTTACAATGCTCTTGTTCGTCGACGTCTGTTGTCGTGGAATGTATCACCACCGAAAAAGCGAAAAAAACAAATTGCATCGTCCTCGACGTTCCGCCAACCTACACATTCGACGTTCGTGACGCAACGGTGCGAGCAGCTGCGATACAGCATGTCGTTTAGCAGAGTTAACTGCTGCTTAACTAAACTCCAAGTGTCGTACTCAAGTGGGAAAATAATTTTTCAGCTTTGGTTACCACAACCGTCGCACCAGTCCAAATGATGGGACGATACCCCTATTCTAGCATCGACCGTATCCACCTTTTGGAAAGTCCCCCACTACCGACACGTGTTCGGCTATGAAACGTGCCGAGCCCTACATTTGGGCTACGCCATCTGTCCCGTGTTGGGGATGTTGTGCCGCATCACGATTGCAAGTCCGAAAACAAAGGCAAATGCAAATGAGAGTGTACGTCGAAGCCGCCAACTGGGCAGACGCTCAGAGAATCATTTACAGGGTCTCGTGAAGCCTACCATGAAAGCAGAAATTTGTCTATGGAACAGAACGTTTCCAGGAACATCCGAACGCTCAGACCATAAAAATACAAGTTCACCTTTCATATCATCAACCCATACACTCAGTTTTGGCGTGAAATGAGGGGGCCCGGACGGTTCCGCAGGATAGGCTACGACTACATCCCCCTCTTCTAGCCGCCCCGACCGTGCTGGCGAGCCTGTCGTCGACGGGGCTGTGACCATTGCAGTGAGTAAGTAGCTTCCCATCGATTCCCCACAGCGAAAATTACTTGCAACTGGCGATCGTTCAACTTGACCTGAAGTTGACCACCGGGCCGGCCAAGATATCGCCTTTACGGCTTGGGCATGCAGTGGGCGTACCGCCGGCAAGAGCCCCCCACCCCGGCTGTCTAATGCTGGAGCTGTGTGAGCAATGGCGACCGCGAATGACCACCATGCCGTCCTCAGCACGTTCCCTGCAGTATGTTCCCGTCTTCCTGCCCTCAACGTCCAAGTTCGGGCGCTGCGTGCAAGAAGCATGCGACAACCGTTTGCACTTTACGTCTACCATGCCATCCTTTGCGTGTTGCCTGCAGTACGCCGCCATCCGCCTGCTTTTGATTCATTAAAGTACGGTTGTCTGCTGCAGGAGTCATGTGAACAATGTCTCCTGCGAACGTTAACCATTCTACCCTCAGCGTGTTGCTTACACCATAGGGCCGACGCAGCGCCCTCGACATTTTAACTCCGGTACCTCGTGTATGAATCATGGGAGCAACGTCTGGCATGGTAGACGGTGACAATGCCTTCCTACCGTGTTGCTTGCAGTAGGACGCCATCGGGCACCCTGTGACATTAAAGCTTGCAAACGTTGTGCAAGAGTCACGCCAGCAACGTCTGCTTTGAATATTGATCGCATCGTCCTCTGCGTGTTGCCTGCAGTATGCCGCCGCCCATCTGCCCTTGACATGTTACCTTGGTTGTGTCGTGCATGAGTCGCGTAAGCAACGCTTGCTGCGAGCATTAACCATACCGTCCTCGGCACGTCGCCTGTAATACACGGCTGTCTTGCCGCCCTCGATGGTCAAGTATGGTGTCGTCGTGCAAGAGGCATGCAGGCAACACTTGCTGAGAACGTCCACAATACCTTCCTTAGCGTTTTGCTTGCAGTACGCCGCCGTCGGTCTGCCCTTGACATTGACCCTTGCAACCGTTGTGCAGGAGTCATGCGAGCGACGTCTTCTGTGAATATTGACAACGTCGTTTTAAGCGTGTTGCTTGTAGTACGCCGCTGTCCGTTTGCCCTTGATCTTGTAGCTTAGTTGTCTCGTGCAGGAACCATGTAAGCAATGCCTGCTGCGAATGTTGACCACACCGTCTTCAGCATGTCGCCTGCAATACACGGCCGTCTTGCTGCCCACGATGTTGAAGTATGGTGCCGTCGTGCAGGAGTCGCCTACCGGTAGACAACACCTGCTGACAACGTCCACCATGCCGTCCTCAGCGGGTGGCGTTCCGTGCGCCGCTGTCCGGCTGCCCTTGACATTGAAGATTCTCGTATCGTGATGTAAGCAACGCACCATTCCTGCCGGGGTGTTTTGGAGGTGGTTAAATGCGTAGCGTAGCTCAGGAGGGGATAGGTCAGGGCAAGCACACAGTGGGATGAGCTGTGCACATCTGTCGCTCGTGGATCAGTGGCATCCGTAGTAGACACTCATTCATATTAGGAGCCCTCACAAACGTGAAATCTGGTCAGTGTAGGTATGACGGGGTGGTTGACATTCATGTTCGGGAAAAATGAAGCTGACTACCATTTGCTCCAACCGTACAGGAAGATCGCCGTTTCGGACAAACGAACGAGAGGGATTATCAGAAAGAACAAACTCCAACAATATTATTCAATACAATGCGTCAACGACAATGATTCATTGCGCACTGCACGACTCCATGCCAATACCAGACACCCAACCCAGTAAAACAGAGATGTGTTACCATTACGGTATTCGGGTGGGTCGTTGGAAACGGGGTCTTGTAAATGATTCGAGCCACATATGGGTACAACCAAATCCGTACGTATTGTAGTTGATCCATACCGTGCGTATGTTTGCAGTCAAAGCCGTGTTCACCGTAGGATTAATATATGTGAGAAGCAGCTCGTCGCGGAATATGCCTTCTGCGTTTTACCCCTTACTCAAGCTAGCCCCTCAAACAATATCGAACGATGCTTTCGTTTCACGTGCATCAGGCAGATTCGGAGAAACGTGACGGTTTGCAAAGTATATCTTGCGAGTGTTCTTTTGTTGTGACAGCAAGACCGTTGGTCGGCGAATCAACGCAGAATACAACACCATTGTAGCGCATACTCGACGTGGCGATTTTGTGCTGTTCGTGTAGTGGGCTAAGGATCCCTGATCGGTCAGCCGTTACACCGGATGTACGTGATTAGTCACCAACACCAAAACGTAGGTTGGACTGCAGATATTGTGCTGTTGGCTACGGTAGTGTGATGGTGATTTATTATTTTTATTACGACTGGCAACCAAGTTTGTCTCGCAGGTCCGACAGGAACTTTCTGATGCTGTCGCCGGGGTAGCGATGTATGAAAGCAATCGTTTGAACGCAAAATTCTACAACCAAGAATCGCAATATCGACAAGTTCTCTGTCACCAAGTAACTCGCAACCGTTTTGCTTGTCGGAATACTTATCCCAAATGACCCGTCGTACTAGGTTTGCCGCAATAAGGATGACATCACATAAATATTTATCCAGATTGACCCGTCGTACTAGGTTTGCCGCAGTAAGGATGGCATCACATCGCATATTTCACATTGAAGAAAACTCATGGATGCACAATATTTGAGTTGTTTACTTGTTGTAACCACGCCAAGCCGCGGCATCTTCCACGGCATGCCTGGGTGACTCGTGGCTTACCACGGCAATCCCCACGGTGATTCCACGGCAACGTCCGTGGCAACGGCTGCGGCATTTTGCGTGGCGGCCGTCACGATGGTACCCGCTGTAACATCCACGGCAATGTCCACGGCCGTGTCCATGTGTCCGCGGCAGTAGCGAGGGAAAGAGCCCATGGTGTATCCGCGGCAACACCCGCAAAACCATCCGCGACACTGTCCACAGTCGCACCCATGTCCGCGGCAGTACCCAAGCTTGCAGCCGCGGGTGTATCCACCACAATAACCGCGGTTAACCCCACGGTAATATCCGCGGCAAGGCCCGTGTCGATATCCGCGGCAATATCCGCGGAAACGTTCACGGCAATGTCCCCGTCAAGCCATCCATTCCAAACCAACGGCGTATCCAAGGCAGCATCCACGGTAATACACACGGTGGCATCCACGGCAATATTTGCGGAAATGTCTGCGGCAATAGCCATTGTAAATATCCGCGGAAAGGTCAACGGCATTGTCCACTGCGATGTCCACGGCAAAACCCACGGCTATGCCCGTAGCAGGGCCCGCGGTAAGCATCACGGTGATGCCCACATAGGGGTCCGCAGCCACGTCCACGAAACGTTTCAGGACCAACACTGCTCGCCGTACGCGGTGTGCACATATTTACCTTTTCACTATTTGGCTGAGACGAAAATCAAAGCGCCCCGAACTTGTGCCATAACGCTGCCCAGGGGGCGTAGACACCGCCGCGGACATTGCCGTGGACATTGCCGTGAGCGTTTTCGTTGATACTCCAGTGGACACTGCGGTGAACATTGCCGAGGACATCGCCGTGAAGGTTGCTGCGGATGTTGCCGTGGACATCGCCGCGAACATTGCCTTAGACATTGAGTGGGCATTTCCGTGGGCATTGCCGTGGGCATTCCCGTTGACCTTGTCGTTGCCATTGCCGGGGACCTCGCCGTGGAACTTACCGTGCACCTTCGACATGCCCGTGGCTTCTGCCGTGGCCAGTACGGTGGACATTGCCGTGAACCTTGCCGCAGACCTTGCCGCGGGTGCTGCGGCAGACATTGCCGTGGGCATTACCGTGGATTACCGTGGACATTTACGTGGGCATTTCCATGGGCCTTGCCGTAGATTTAGCCGTTGGTATTGCACCGAACCTTTCCGTGGACTTTACCATTTGCCGTGGGCCTTGCCGTGGCCTGCCGTAGGTATTGCCGTGGCGCTTGCCGTAGACCTTGCCGTAGCAAGCCGCGGCAATTGTTGCCGTGGATTGCCACGGGCACTGCCGCGGGTTGCCACGGCATGCTGTGGATAGTCATGAGCGTTGCCGCGAGTGGCCGTGGCATGCCGTGGCAAGTAGCAGCAGTGCCCTTGGCCAGCCGTGGCTTGCCACGGGCACTGTCGCGGCTTGCCGCAAAAAAGCCAAATAATGTGCATCCCCCGCTTTCTTCCTACCCTTTTCTTATTGGTAGGAGTCCTGTACTGCTTTTCCGTGTTGTACTCCCTCCTAACTGTACGACTGCTGCACTCTCTGATCCTAAACGGCATCTATTTTTTCCCTGTCACTTGCAACTTGCAACTCACAACACGTTTTTTCTTCCTGCTAGTCGATACCTTCGTCGAACGTCCGACCTAACGAAGGATTTTTAGCAGTACACTAGGGAACTGCAGGGCAACGCATATCGTTGTCTGCATTGACGCTACTTGATGTTGCGATTCGGAGCTCTCAAGCCAAAAGTCAGAAATCGCTGGAAATAAGCTGCGACGCGGTGAAAACAGAGTACATTGATCGGAATTTTTCGTTGGCATTTGCAAAGTCATTCATTTATTAGCTACATGTGGTAGTGGAGAATTCAGGTTTCCTACTGTGGCATCGTGCCGTAGACGTACACAATACGTATACTCATTGCGTCGTCCAAACAGCGTCATTAGCTTCAGTTCTGAACATCGATGGGGTGCACCTTGTTGTATGTGATACGTTACGCACCGGGCCAGTTTTAAGCGTGGGGCATTCGGAACTATGGTTATGTCGTATTTTAAGTGTCCTTAGTGACGACTCGGCGTCACTAGGACGGCATGTATGTTGCAGTTACTAAATCATGGGTTGTTGGATCACACGTTGAATATCACTTTCACCCGGCGTCTATTCTGATTTGTAAATAAGGATTCCTTGATCAGCCAATTATCGATTTTGTTCAGCGAAACCAAGCTGCCGCATGACGATACGTATGCAATACCAGCAACAACCCATAGTCCTGGCCAGATTACCGTACGCGCTTCGTACTTGTGTGGATTTACATCATCGTACGTATTAGCAATAGGTATACAGTGCCCCTGGAAACCTTCCTGCGATGCTTACACCCCTGACATTGTTCGTGGTGATGTGGCTCGTTTCGTACCTAGAGTGTGACCTTTCTGGCACACGTGAAAAAAATTGAAGGATATCCATTGAATTATGACAATTAGAAAATGGTTTTGTTTCCACGGCGAAATAAGGATGTGCTCACGTCTACGGCAGATGACACTACGACAGGGGCACGTCACACAACAACAGCGGGAGCACACCCTGTGAATTTTCCACCTGCAATGAAACATCTCGACCAAGGCACCAAGTAACAAGGCCTTCTCGTCGTTTCTAACGACACGCTGCTGGACAAGCATCCTTTCTACCATAGCGTGGAATACCACGATAGTGACGCGAAATATCGGCGAGTTAGGACAGGTCTGTTCGTGCAATGGACTGTTGCTTATTGTCCAAAAGCCGCGGCGTTATTTAAGCAGGAAAAATAAGTCAACTATTGACGGCAGATCAAAACGAAAACAGACAGGAAGAACACATGCCATTGCTCCAGGGCCTTTTCGTCCAAGTTGCTAAAACCTACTCTTCGGGGGAAATCCCTACTGGTATAGAGTTAGTGGAACAATTATTCCCTACCGTATACCAATGCCTGTGAAGCTCCAAACAGTGTGCTAGTTCGATCTTGGAACATAAATCAATTTTCATTAGGGCAAACCTCAAGCCACTCCGTTCAACATTATCGTAAGGTTTACATTGAGGCCTTTATTTGTCCCCGCACAGGAACGCCTCCAGAGATGAACAAACTGGAATCACCGTACGTTACGGCATACTTTTAAACACGTTAAAACTCCACTTCAGTTTTTAAGAGAAACGACGGTCCCCGTACCGCACTATGGGATGGGCTACCACTACTTGCGGTGCTTCGAGACGTCTCGACAGTACATACGAGTCCGTCCTGGTGTGGTCCGTGGTCGCGACAGTGAGTAGGCTGCTGCCCATTGAGTCCCCACCGTGACAGTTTCTCGCAACCCGCTACCTGGCACCTTGCGCCGAAGTTGACCACCGGGCCGCCAGCAAGATCTTCCTTATGGCGGTGGCACACAGTCCCCAAACCGTCAGTCAGCACACCCCAACCCGGCCGCTTAACGCAGGAGATATGCGAGCAACGCCTGGTGTGGACGCCAACCATACCGACCTCAGCGTGTTGCTTGCAGTACGCGGCGTTCCTACTGCCCTCAACATTGAGGTTTGCTTGCTTCGTGCAGGAGTCATGTGAACATTGTCCTTTCCGAACGTCCACCATGCCGTCAATCGCATGTTGCTTGCAGTACAGCCCCGTCTTACTTCCCAAGGCATTGAAGTTCGGCCGCCTTGTGCAGGAGGCATGCAAGCAACGCATGCTGCAAACGTTAAGCATGCCGTTCTCAGCATGTTCCTTGCAGTACGCCGCCGCCTTGCCTTCCTGATTGAACCTTGGTTGCTTCGTACAGTAATCATGCAAGCAACGCTTGCTCCGAACGTCAACCATGCCGTCTTCAGCATGTTGCCTGCAGTACGCCCCCGTCTTCTTGCCCTCCACATTAAAGTTCGGTTGCTTGGTGCAGGAGTCATGTGAGCAACGCAAGCTCAGAACCTCCACCATGCCGTCGCTAGCGTGTTGCTTGCAATACAACGCGTTCTTGCTGCCGTCCGCATTAAAACTTGGTCGCTTCGTGCAGCGGTCGTATGAGCAACGCTTGGTCTTCACATTAACCATGCCGTCTACAGCATGCTGCTTGCAGTACGCCGCCATCTTGCCCTCGAAATTAAAGTTCGGTTGCTTCGTGCAGTCATCATGTGAGCACTGCACACCCCCAACATCCACCATGCCATCAACAGCATGCTGCTTGCAGTACAACGCCTTCTTACTACCCCTGACGTTACAGGTTGGTCTGTTCGTGCAAGACGCCTCTGAGCAAAGCCTTTTATACATGTCGACCATACCATGACGGGCATGTTGCCTGCAGTACTCCGCGGTTTTACTGCCCTTGATGTTGAAGGTCGGTTGCGTTGTGCAAGAGGCATATAAGCATTGCCTGCTGCACACGTTTACCATGCCGTCCTCGGCATGCTGTTTGCAGTACAGCGCTCTTCTTTTGCCCTTGACATTAAAGCTTGATCGCTTCCTGCAGGAGCCATTTGAGCAACGCCCCATTCCCTCCGAAAACTGCGGCGGCGGTGAAGTGCCCGGGAACGCTCAGCAAGGGGGACCGGCCAGAGCAAGGGAACCCTCGTACGACCTGTGCATACCTGGCAATCGAAGAACATAAAGAAAGCCATTACGGAATAGCCAAAGGTCAACATTTGGTATGATATACCGAGAACCGAAGGCCAAAGGTTCGGACCCCGTTCATAGACGCGACGGATATGGTACTAACATTTTGTGTTCCTCATGCTTACCGCCTACTTGCTAATCTATCCAGCGGACAGGAACGCCGGTAGACAAAGGTCAGGGGAGTACTTAACTGCTTGTCAAGTGTGATGTAGCGCACATAGCATCCGTGACTCTAGTCGTGAAATCGTGTCATGTGTGCGCTCGTCTACCACTGCCGGATAAAAACACGATATTCATCGTTAACGTCAAACCAGCAGCAACGCCGTGTACAGGCATCGCTACCACGCTACCGTCACACACTTGGAGAAGAATACAGCACGTGAACCAAAAACGTCGATATGGTGATGGGGTCTTATAGCGGTCTAACATTATCGGGTCAGTGCCATAGAACGCTCGGTTTCAGGGAAGGAAAACCTGGAGTGATACAGTGTATCTGTAGCACACATCCGGGTGGCCACGAGAAACACCATACCAGTACCGTCTGTTCCGATAGCACTGTTATTCGATGGATGGATATGCTCCAGCAGCCACACTAGGCTTGGAGCTGGGCACTGCAACACATACAGTGTGCAGTATGAAGAAGATAGTATATATAAGATGTATTTATTACGTCGTCCCGGAAGAAGGTAGGCCAAGGCAAGGGGAAACGTGGAGTGAGCTAGTGGGTCAACTCTCCACAGCTCAGTAACAACCTAACCAAGTTAAATACCATAAACCTCCTCTTAGAGCCTACTCGTGCATACTCCGTCACGTGTGAGTCTACTCGTATACGATGTCACGAGACACTATGCAACTGTAACTCTGTGACACTCCGTATGTAACCGAAACTTATTGATAGGCTGTTCGGCAAGACAAGCCATATCCAACACCCTTCCTGGCGTAGGATCAACTAACAAGACTCAAACAAACAACAACAAACAACAAACAACAATCACAAACAACAACGTTGTCAGCAAATTATTATATCCCTAAAATAAAGTCTCAGAAATTATCGAAACTCTCTCTACCAACAGCCCTTGTGAGAATGTCCGCATGTTGGTCCTCTCTATATCTAAGGGCACTAAACCGATGAATCCCCCTTATCTACCAACTCGCGTAGGGGGTGATCCTTGTCGTCGATATGTTCAATACCTCATTAGTGTATAGCGTAACGCACTTCTGCGTCCTAGAAAACCCAACAAGTGTACGTCCGAAACATAGCTATACCATTATACTAACAAAAAGCATATCGTCCGGCCTCGTCTAATTCGAAATCCACATAATTTTACTACCCACAATTTCCCGCAAACTCGCGTTCACCACAGGTTCCTTAACACTCACGTGCCTGAGCCCCAACGACGGCGAAGCGGGAATGGGGTTGGTTCTCGTGATACCAAAACGTTAAATAACATTTCGAATTATCGGAGTTCGCAAAACTTCCAGAGATCCCTTCTCACGACCCCTCTTGCACTCGCTACCCATGTGCTATGTAACCTTCCCCGAGATGTTTCGTAGGGGATCTACTATTTTGATAATCCACTATATCGGATCTGTGATATCTTTGGTACCTGTGATCTTGGTGTCGTCCACGTGGATCACCAACATCGCTGCAACCTCACAATTCACCATCAGTCGAAAAAAGCACGGATCTGCCAAGCCCCGCTCAAAACCACATTCTACCAAGGTTGACAGCCGTAGCTTACACTACGAGCGACCACTCTGCTTCATTAGCCAGAAAAGAAATTAGAACTGCAGTCGGACTACCTCACCAGACAACCGTCATTCACCATCAGTCGACACACACGCGGGCCTATCAAGCAGTACTCAAAATCGCGCTCGACCAAGGTTGACAGCAGTAGCTTTCACTACGAGCGACCACTCTGGTGCAGCCCTCAAAGATCTTTATTGAGTTGGACCGCCTTATCCACATACCGCCCACACCCAAGGGGGCAATATCAAGAATATCTCCGTATCCAACTCTGACTTTATATAATGGCCTGATCAACGGCACAGTGCCTCAAATCTCGTCAAATTCGCATTCGTTTTCTATGTTGCTACTAATCTACTTTTTGTTGCTATGCAGTATGGGCAACACAGTGGAAATACCACAACCTTCTACATGACACTACACTCTTGCCACCCTGCGCTTTGTCTCTTTCAAAAAGGACACGCGAATCGGAGGCCTCGATGACACTCCCGTCACCAAAGACGTCGGAACAATCGAGAGACTTCCCAGCAGAAAGCTGGGGGATCCGAACAAAAATCCCATCAGCCTCGAGTACACCAATCTCCGAAGCCATCTCCCCCACCCAAGCGCCAGAAGGCCTTAACGAGGGTGCCGTAGATTCTGCGGTTGGTGTCTGCTCCGCCGCCTGGACAAGTCGATCCGACTATGTCGCCGGCTCAGGACCTGTCGCTTTCTCCGCCAGTAGTGCATGGAATATACGGTTTACTCCAACGGGCTCGATCAGACTAATTTGACCCTCTGCCGCTTCCTGGTCGAGTGCCCTGGTCTCCACCCCCTTCATTCCCTCCCGAATCTCGTCATCATCGCGCGGTCCTTGTTCGCGAGCACTGGACACCGCACGGTAGTGGTGGGGAATTATATTATCCAAAAACGGCAGTTGAGTCGTCGGGTCGGACACCATGCAATCCGTCCCTCCCGGCTCGGACGCGTCTCCAAGCCCTCGCGTTTCTCCCGACTCAGACGCATCACGAAGTCGTAGCGTTCCTCCGTTTCCACGACCCGGTTCGCCTGCGCCATCATCGGCGAAGAGTCACCAGGGTGGTCGTCGTCCGCAGTACTTCTGGCAACACCGTCCAAAATCGGGCACACCAGTTCGCAGACCACCCAAAGCTCCCCGTCGTAACCCGCCCCCCCGGTTGTCGGACCTCAAAACCCTAACCTTCGAGGGTGAGTCAATCGCAATCACACCAGCTAAGAGCCCTTCTACAGTGTCTGCTGCATTCTCATTCGAAGCAATATTATCCGGGGCTAGCACGCGGAACGACTGGGGGGAATCGTCCACGTTGTTTACAGGGGGGTTGGGGGTTAGTTTGGGGGGCGTTTAACCCGTCTCGTTGTCAGGCTCAATTGTGTGGACGAAGCCAGAATAACTACATTCATCACCTTTGAATCTGAGCCTACCATCGAATAGAGAAATCCACATGTCATTTTCCTCGGTCCTAAACGGTACACCACGCCTGTGCGCGGCCATCAGCGAAACCACAATGTACGACAAATCCGGCACGTAAGCTACACCTAATAACTTAACAGTAATGTTCCCTGGGAACACAACAGCGAGCGTACCTTACCCCACAATATCGATCATGCGGCTGTTGCTTACCCTAACCTCAGCGGTCATTGGTCGGAAGCCGTGCATCATGTCAGCCGATCCAGTCATGTGATATGTTGCACCACTATGCGCAACCCATTTTTCTGCTGTGTTCTCAACAAGCTCCTCTTTACACTCGCCGTCACCTGTTCCCAGCAGTACACTCGCAAGGTAGCATACATTCTCACCGGCACTACTGTGTCTGCTGGAGCCTGCGCTAAATGTACTCTCTGACGGTGGTCAGATGTAGCCTTTGCACTCACGCCAACCGTGCGAGGGCTCCAGGCAACGGATTCATTTTCCCTTAACTTTGTTGTAAGCTGAGGGAGATGAGGGCTGTGCAGAGGCGAGGGACGCACTACTACTGTTGCTACTGTTATTAGATGTACCATTGCTTCTACGCTTTCCCCTACCTGAGCGACCACCTCGAGCAGCTCCATTCGAACATAGGGCGTTGCTCACGTTTTTTGACATTCGACGCGGGGAGGCGCAAGTGCCTCTGCCGGATGATATTCTCTGTCTCGGCTCGAGTGACACCCTCACGGTAAAAAACAGTTCGTTTTTCCATTTCTTAGTCAGATGTGAGTGTGAGAATGATCTTTCGGTTTACATTTTCTACCGAGTTAACTACACCAAGATGAAGCGAGGACTCCTACAATCTTGTCAATCCGACTAAAGTAGTGCATGGGTTCCTCTCCCTTCTCCATTTTTGCGGAGTCGTACGCTACCGACCACTTGACCTGTCCTGCCATGGTCCTGGACATAAACGAATCACACAGCATCCTCCAACCAACACTAGGTGACTTTTCTTCCGAATACTGAACCCAGTAGATCTCGATTCAAACTGCTAGATGTCAGACAAGTTCAAGCTACTCTGGCTGTCTTTATGTGTTCCTCAATGAACCACTACTAGAGAAAATCGTTTGTGTCGTTCGTGACGTCGCCTATACTCAAACCATGATCTACGAGGAACGCCTGCATGCTCCCAACCATGGAAGTGTACACCTCGGAGTGCTCCTTCCAGAATGGAAAAACTTTTGGTAATACACTCAATTTGGGAACAGACTTCATTCAAGGTCCCAAACTCCCGAGTACTAATTTCAGGCCTGTGGCTACGTATTTTAGTATTCGGGCCACTACTCCTAGGTATGGTTACCATCTTACCGAGAGCTGGCAAATTCCCACTAGAGTTGACTCCCCTCTTTACCCCTGCACCTGTAGCGGGTCCGATCCGCTCACCAGTGCACACATACTCTGTACTGGTAGCGGTTGCGACCGGCTCGCCAGTACCAACAGACTCTGTACTCGTAGCGGTTCCGATCCGCTCACCAGTACCAACATATACTACCTCAAGAACCGCAGCCAGTTCCTTGAAAACCTGCGTCCTTAGTCGTAAATCTCCATACCGTCCCAGTTCTCAGCCGCTCTCTCGTTGTTCTCTGTCTTCCTGCCTGTCCTGTACCAGCTGTATTATAACGCTGGCCAGGTTATCCGTCGTGGTCGTCTCCGGTCTTCGATGTCCACTACTCGACATGATCAGACTACTCGAGACTGTAACGCGTTCAGATAGCGCTGATATGCGATGGATGAATATGCTCCAGCAGCCACACTAGGTTGGGAGCTCGGCACTGCAACACACAGTGTCCAGTATGAAGAAAATAGTATATTTAAGATGTCTGTATTACGTCGTCCCGGAAGAAGGTAGGCCAAGGCAAGGGGAAAAGTGGAGTGAGCTAGTGGGTCAACTCTCCACAGCTCAGTAACAACTGCTCCAGGTTGAATACCATAAACCTCCTCGTAGCGCCTACTCGTACATACTCAGTGTGAGTATACTCCTATATGATCTCACGAGACACTCTCTGAAACTGTAACTCCGTGACACTCCGTGTGTAACCGTGATTTATTCTTAGGCTGTACGGTAAGACAAGCTATATCCAACACAGTCGTAGCCAGAAATGTCACCAAAGGCGAACGACATGCAGAGCTAAGGGATTACCGCAGGCTAACATAACTGACGTTGCCGGCATGGTGTAGGGGTTGCTAAGAACCCGATGCAGGGGCAGATACAACGGCTACAGTGGCATGGCCCGGTATGAAACACAGTACTACACCATTATTGTGCCGGGCTTGCCGCGCAAACACGTGGCAGTTGTTGAACGAGATTGCCTTTGCAGGCTAGCCAGTTCGCGAGCAGCCGACACCATGCTCGCGGGGTGAAATATTCGCCGGGCGGGGCCAGTGTGCACATGTTCCCAACATCTCCAACGTGGCCTATTGGTGGACTACCCGCCTAACCGGGACAGTATCATTCGGGCGGCATTCACTAACCGCACACCCGCAGCACGCGCCGGTTTGTTGAACGTATAGATCGCCACCCTCGCCCAACGTATCTACGTTGTGAAGTGGGCTGGCGTAAAAATAGTAAACGAAATAATTCGCTGTACCACGTACTGCTTCACTTCTGCACGGGGCATCCCAGCGCCATTCCGCTTTCATGGAACAAAGTTCTCATCAGTTCCAACCGTCTCGCGTTCAAAGATGCTTGGCAAAGAACTCACCCCATCGAATTATGACCTCATCGCCTACAACAATAAATATTTCGGAAGTGCCGCCGGTGGCTGGTATCCTCAAACGACGATTAACGAGCGACAACGACGTGTAGCACGAATGTCCGCGAAATTGGTCGACATCGGCGATCGACGAGTGAGAAAGCCACCAACTGCCACATTGCATCCAATACAAGCCCAAAGGCTGTGTCAGCTGATATGCAAACCGACCACAACAACAACGCAACCGTGATCAAGCTGGCCCTGTCATCGGTGTTTTAGCGAGGTTTGTCTGCTTGCCTTCCGAAGGAAGGAAATAGGCATATTGGGTACTGGTAGTATGTTTGGATGGCACAACGTTGTAACCAAGCCGGTAGCAAAGGAAGTTTCTAAGCGTGAACAGAAATATGGGTAGTACCACCGACAGGGGCAAGATGCTCCATCCAAACCAACATTGAAAATCGTATGGTACGGGGCAGATGAAAATGATTCAGCAGTACACGAGTGGCCCGATCAGATGGACCAGGCATTGAGACAAAATATATTCTAGCTTTTTTTGACCCGAATGTAGCAGAAATGGTATCCGAACCGCGAGCAACAAACACATGAACAGGAAGGATCCAGAACAGCAGACGAGGCAACACACAATTAGAGGTCTTCACACCCGCCCAATAAAATGGTGTCACCGTAGTATCGCTAATCATTGCTGCACAGCCATTACAACGCGGGAGACTCAATCCTCGCAGATCGCGCATTCAGTGAGGGAGTTTATCGCCGGCGGTAATTGTAGGCAGAAGACCTTGTTCCATGGGACACGCGAGGTTTGTACTGGGGTTTATCGTGTGCGTTATCCAAAGATGTATATATTGACCATATCACCGAAAGAATCAATCATTGCGATGGGCGATGGGCACGGCTGCGTTTCAAACACAAGTTGTCCAGAAGCAAAGGCTGAGTAACGAGAAGGCCGCTCTGCCTAAAAAAAGAGGCAGGGACCTCTGCTGTTGATATCACGGACGAGTATACGGGTTGTGGGCGAGGCGATCATTACCCATATTATACAGATATCCAACGTCATCGACGGTACCGATTCGGCTGTGATGCGGCTGTGTTTCAAGCGAAAGGGTTCGAGGAACAAGCGGTAACGGAGACAGCAGTGCCAGCGTTTGGAGGTGAGGAGGCACATACGTCGGGTGTCGGTATATCACGAACAATTACGGCCGGTTCGCGGGAGAAAAACCAGTGTGCCTTCTACTATCGCTGGGTGTAACTCTATGATACAGGAACAGAAAGTTAATGGGTGATGTGTTGTTCCCGTGCGTGTACCGATAGCGTAGCGTGTACGCTCGTATTGAGATATTCTCGACTTGCACGCATAAACGAGAGACAGACATATGTGATGTGCGTCAACAATGCAGTGGTCGGGGTTAGGATGGCTGCAGGCCCGTAAGCAAGGGCCAACGTCAATAATGACTGGAGAATGATGTTTATCACGTACTTCGTATACCTTTGTCCCCTCGAACCCGTAACGAAACATGGCTCCAGTGCTGTAACTTTATCATTTAGCCGAGGCGCAAACAACACAAAAGGATACTTATCATTTATTTGGAAAGGGCCGTGGACGTCGTGAGCGTGATTGGTGGACTACAGCAGCACCACAACCATCACCAGCAGCAGGATCAGCACAACTACCAACGGTAGCAAGAGCAGCAGAGGCAGAAACAACAACAGGACAAAAGGACAGCACTACAGCAGTAGCAGCAACGTGCCGACGTATGACATATTCCGCGCCATCCTTTTTGCGACCTGATCCCGGCAACAGGCGCTTTAATGCTCACTGTGCGAGGCACCGCAGCAGCACCGTACGGGGACTGCCCATCGGCATGCCAGCAATTCAGCTCGGTTAGTTCGTACAGCAGAAAAAACACACACACACACACCAGGCCTCGTTGCTCTACATCAGCAGTGAGGGCTACTATTTAGTGTCGTTGGGCTGTCATTACTATTAACACTGTAGGGACCAACCATGCACAAAGATTGTGCGTGTGGCAACAACACGCAAGGCATCGCAGAGGGTGTGGCCGTGTACGCGAGGTGTCGGAGAACATCACACACTTTACAGCATGCCATCTGCGTGAGAGAGGGTTATGCTGTGTTCTCCCTCAGTGCCTTTTATACACCTGATGCCTTCTATGTGCTCAATGCCTGTCTAGGTCTGTTCCTAGGATATGCTATTATGGTGTTTTTCCTTTCTTTTTTTGCTTTCTATTATTTTCTTTGCTCTCTTTCTTTGTCAACTGCCTCGGGACATTCGTACACATGCGTATTGATAGCGCCAGGTGGTCGCTGGCTGATACTTTTCGCCACACCCCCCTGCTGGCGAGCTCCCGTATGTATTCACTTACTACGTGTAATACGTACCAGGGTAATTACCTTTTGTTTTATTTGCTTATTTTTCGGACGCTTGCAGTGTTCTTTCGTAGCGCTGTGTGGTGAGTCTATACCTCGCTACACGCACCCTCTGCCTGCTTGTCTACGTAACTTCTTACGTACCAGGTTCGCAAGACTCCCCCGGCCTGCCCCGACCTCGGGGTGGGCCGACGTCCTCCAAGACCCGCAACGGTCTGGAGAAAACCACACAGGC